>JAJMHY010000043.1:0-117959 GCA_030583325.1 Saccharomycopsis selenospora | reverse complement strand
TTAAGTTGAATCAAATAATCTAGTGAAATTGCAAAACTGAGAAGTGATAAAAAATAATGCCTTGATAATCCAACTTTATATATATATAACAATGACTTCTCCCGTAGTCTTTAATATTATAAGTAGGTTATTTTGCATTAAATATTCAGTTTGCCGTAATTATAAAAGTTTAGATAAAAATTTTATTCTGATTTATATCGGATAAAAGAGTAGTTACTATGGCTGACTTGATACTTTAAATGCCTCTGATGATATTTAGTTTGAATATGTTGCCGTGCTTTTGTTTGACTTACGGCGATATTGATAATGATATTGATATTGATTGTTTCCTGTTATCTTGATTTGATTTATAATGATTTGATTTATAATGATTTGATATGATATTCATGTTGTAATTTCATTGTATGTAGGATTAGTCGGTTTTATTTAAGTCACGTGTAAATGGTTTTTTATTTATATGAGAATTCACGGGATTCTCACATAATTTTAGTCTTAACTACGGAAAATATTATAATACTCGACATTATTAAGCAGAGGTATTAAGTTTTCTTTTTTTAAGCGTATTGCGCCTTTATGGCCAAGTTGGTAAGGCACCACACTAGTAATGTGGCGATCCTCAGTTCGAATCTGAGTGAAGGCAATTTTTTTTGACTCTGAAGAAGTGATGGTATGAAAAATGTTGATATATTTTGTATTAATCACAAAACTACAAAATAAAAAAATTACAAAAAAAAATATATATCAAAATTTAAAAGCTATCTATCTATTATACAATCCAAACTTTGCCTTCAGCAACCATTACTTGATTTTTAGAACCCATTTTTTGTAACGCTTGTTGATATTCATCATTATTATACCAATCCTCTTCAGGCAATTTTTCATTGATTTTTTCGAGTAATAATTCAACTGGACAGCATTCCTCTTCAAAAAGTTCAGTTTGCATCAATTGAGCAACAATCTTAGATAATTTACTAAGTCTAGAAGGTGAAATTTCTTGACCAGCAGTTTCATCGTCCATATCAATAGCAGTGGCAGCAGCACCAGAACCACCAGCAGTAGTAGATGCAGAAGCAGTATTATCAATATTTCTTAATGCTGATAGATTATCCACTAATTCCCAATCCTCTTCTTCCTGTTGATTAGTATCTTTAGTACTATTTCTCGTAGTTCTTTGAGTACCTGATGATGGAACAACATCAGAAGCATCAATAAATTCTTCGTCATCCTCATATTCGTCCTCTTCATCTTCGTCATCTTCTTCATCTTCGTTAACATTTTTAGTAGTTTTTCTCTTTTTACTCTTCCTCTTAATAACTTCCTTGAATAATGCAAATCTGAGAATTTCTTCAGCGACTTTGGCATCTTTAACTTCAATTCTATTGGAAAGTCTCACTTTAGCATGTGCAGTAGAAAGACGAATTAAAGTTTCTAAAGTTCTCGCCGTGATTGGAGCAGTTTTCTTTTCATTACTAGCAAGATCATCATTTCTAAGAGCAGCATAACATTCAACGATATAAGTGGATGCCTGAGAACTTAATACTGGATGGACTCTCTGTTTAGCATATTGAATATATTTTCTAATGAATGGAATAGATAAAATCTCAGGGTTTTTAATATTTTTTTTCTTCGAACTTTTACCAACAGCAAAAGCAGCCGAGGCACCTGAATGAAGCAATGGATCAAATTTCTCAAAAACTGGCGTAACACCATTATCACCTTCTTCACCATCATTTTGTTTATCAAGAGAATCCCCACCGGCGCTAAGTGAAAGTTCTTGTAATTGTCTAATAGGTTCCCCTTCTAAATAACCTTTTGGTAAATATCTATGAACTCTGAGAACATGTTCAGAAACTGCACGATCTCTAATATCAGAGATTTCATCAGTGACCACGAATAACAAATCAAAACGAGAAAGTAAGGAATCAGGTAATGCAATATTTTGATGAGGATCTTTATGGATATCATACTGACCAAAAACCGGGTTGGCAGCAGCAATAACAGAACAACGAGCATTCAAAGATGTATGAATACCAGCTTTAGCAATAGTAACAGTCTGTTGTTCCATAACTTCATGAATTGCCACACGATCAGCATCTGACATTTTATCAAATTCATCAATACAAACAACCCCACGATCAGCAAGAACCATCGCACCAGCTTCAAGTTTTCTTTCACCAGTTTCTCGATCAGTTGACACTGCTGCAGTTAAACCAACACCCGAAGAACCTCTACCAGTTGTAGCAATAGCTAAAGAAGCAGTATTAAGAACAAATCTTAAAATTTGAGATTTAGCAGTAGAAGGATCCCCAACCATTAAAATATTGATGTCCCCTCTTAAATGGGTACCATTAGCTAAATTTTTTTCAACCCCACCTAACAAGAGTAAAAGCACAGCTTTCTTAATATATTCTAACCCATAAATACTAGGAGCTAAAGATTGTGACATCAAGTCAAATATTTTACGTCTTTTACTGAGTTTATTAATATTTCTAACATCAATATCAGTGATGGATTCCACTAAAGAAACACTGGTTGATCTTGCGTGTAAAGGATACACTGCATTAGCTAAAATTACTGTACGAAAAGTATTAGTAGCGTTATTGGCACCTCCTCCAAGAGTACGATAAACTCCGACTATTTGAACTCTATCACCAGGTTTAACTTTATCAACTAAATCATCATCAAGAACCACTTCAATAGATCTCGGTAATTGACCTGGGTCGGCCTTTTCTGGCATTTCTTGGATTGACACTCTTTGATGATCACGATAAGTGGAGTAACCATATTCAGTAGTTAATTTATGTCCATCAGGATCTTCAGTTGGATAAATTGCTGGAACAGAGATCGGATTGAATGAAGATATTTGATCATTATATTCTCTAAAGAAAAATTTCCCGTTATAATCGCAATAATGTATAGAACGAACAATTTTCGGGCGAACAAGAGAAGTACGAGTGACAATACCTTCAAGAGCCACTAATTTTGATAAAAAACTTGCTTTAATAGTCTTTGGCGATAATTGATGATTACCAAAGGCACCCTTAAATCCAATGAAAAATTGTGTACGTTCATCAAAATCAACATTTGGCATTATTCTTGGTTCATAAATCACATTAACTAAATCTTTAAGGGCTCTTTCACAAGATGGTAAATAATCTGCTGGTTCAGTTAAAAGACCTTTCCAGAAATCCACATTCCAATTACGAACATCATCAATAGATACTATAAGACGCTTCGAGTTCTTAATAAGCATTTTTTTAATGGCATCTTTATAATCAATCTGACTAACGTTAGATTCACTAGTAGTTGAGTCTAAAAACTCTGAAAATGCTCTAACTCTTTCACCAAAGAAAGCATCAGTAGTTTCGACACCTTCCATATTATTATATATTATATTATATTATATTATATTATATTATTATTATTATTATTATTATTATTATTATTATTATTATTATTATTATTATTATTATTATTATTATTATCAAATATTCCTAAAGTATCCCTTTTTTAGCTATTATTAATATTTAGATTATCTTGTATATAATTTTAAGTAATTTAATTTGTTTTTCTTTTCTGATTGATCGTCTTTTTTTTCTTTACTTAATTTAGATTTAGCTTTGGGAAAATTTTTTTGAAAAAAAAAAATTAAATTACGCGACGCGTTATTATCATCGTTCATAACCTGTAGCCCTCTGATAATCAAATGCATATTGGAATAACAACCAAAATTCATCAAAATAATTTTTATATGAAAAGTTTTTATATCAAAATACTATATTAATAAATATGAAATTTCTTTTATTTTATATGAGAGAGAAGCCATTTGAGAAATCTAACTTTGATTATGTTAATGTAACATATTCAGATTTTGGATCTGTTTTATTATGTAAAGATAAATCTAAGTATAATAGAATTTATTTTACATATTTTGAGGGTAAATTGGCAGTTAGAGAAATGACTATGAGTATATCTAATTATTTTTTTATTAATAACGATCACGTGGATAATTTAGATTACTTAAGTTCTTTATTTTCTAATAAAATAAGTTTTAAACCAGTTTTTGTTTTTGATAAAACAAATTTAGCCTTAAATTTAAATATCGACAAATATATTTATGTTAGAATAGAATGTGATATAAAGGAATATATTTATGCAAATTCTATAACTAAATTTAAATCAAAAAATAAACTATATTCTATCACAGATTATTACATTTATATTAATGAAGAATTATTCCATAGAAACACAATATCAGGTCTGAAAAGAATTGAGTCTTTTCATAAAGAAAAATACATTGCATATGTTTTCCCCAACAATACTAGGTTTATACCAGATTACTGCTTTAAAATTTATGTTGATTCCTATAATGATTTGATGTTAGATTTATATTATAGAAATAAAATGTATGCAGAAATTAAATACTTTGTATTTGATAGTAATAAGATTATTAATTGTTCTTTGATAAATGGGTTTAATAAAGTAAATCAACAATTAAACTACGAAAAGATTTATGTTTTTTCTTATAATAAAGAAAGATGCAAGTGTTATTGTGATGATTCTGCTGAAAATAGTTTCTGTTATGTTGATGTTTCTAATGAATTAGATATATTCAAGCATCTATTTTATAATTATGATAATTTAAATACTGAAGACTTTTATATTATCAGTGATGATATATATAAAGCTTGTACTATATATTTTCCTATTGATGATTA
This sequence comes from Saccharomycopsis selenospora, assembly GCA_030583325.1. Classification (NCBI taxonomy): domain Eukaryota; kingdom Fungi; phylum Ascomycota; class Saccharomycetes; order Ascoideales; family Saccharomycopsidaceae; genus Saccharomycopsis; species Saccharomycopsis selenospora. Next base: position 113,241 of record JAJMHY010000043.1, on the reverse strand, counting down.
CTTTGAAGTGGAAAAAGATTTTTTAAGTGAGATGGTACTATCTTCTATTATGGCTACTTCTCATTTACTTGCCCTTATATCCGATTCTGATAAAAATTAATAGTATACACTCATAATTTTGAACATAACTACAATTACCATCTGTAGTAAAATTACCTGGAATAATATAACTACAATCATTAATATTTTCTTTACTTTTCTGCCCCTCCCTGGTAGAATCCTCTCTGATTTTGGCTAAGCTGCTCAATTATAAGTATAATTGATATATGTGCAAGGAGCAATTTTTTACATAACAAATCCTAGAACTATTTCTATATAAATTATGATAAAAATTTTGACAAATTGTATGTTTTACATTTTCATGTTATTATATATCTAATGAATGCAAATAGAATTTTGAATTTGTAAATTTTTAAATAAAGATTATTACTATGCAAGAATGATGCAAGATACGTATTATAGACACATTAAACTTTTCAGTAAGGTAGATTTATAAATGATAGGCACCGACGGGGGCTCCAAAGAGTCAATGTACCTAAAAGGTTTAATTCCTGCCTAAAGAAAGAGGAAAAAATTTAAAGAAAACTTTGAAGAAATATTTTGAATTAAATTGAATTTCAAAAATCAAAAATAAAAATAAAAGTAAACTTTTCACTATTTATTTATTATTTTACTAATTAACTAGTAAATATAATTTTAGAAACTTACCACACAGACAACAATTGATTTGTTGTTATTTTATTTATTCATTTCGTTTCATTCATTAAAGAAATATCTAGACACATAAATTATTATTTTATAAAATGCCAAATGCAGTGAAAAGCGAAAACTCTGAGAAACTAGATGTCGAAATTAAAGATTCAGAAAAACGTAAATACTCTGAAATTATAGATGAAAATGCACATGAACAAGAAGAAGGGGACAAAAAGAGGAAAGAAGAAGATGAAAAACCTGATCCAATAGTGAAAACTTACGGTATAAGCAAAGTCAAATATCGTCAGAATTTAACATTAGTACCTAGTAGGAAACCAAATTTAAAATATACACCTTTGAAGACCGGTCTATGTTATGATGTTAGAATGAGATACCATGCTAAATTATTTACGTCATATTATGAATATATAGATCCTCATCCAGAAGACCCAAGAAGAATTTATAGAATTTATAAAATTTTAGCCGAAGAAGGCTTAATCAATGATCCTACACTCGCTGGATCTGATGATATTGGTGATTTAATGCTTAAAATTCCAGTTCGTGAGGCTAAAGAAGAAGAAATCTCATTAGTCCATTCCAAAGAACATCTAAATTTTTTAAAAGAGACTACTTCAATGACTAAAGAAAAGCTACTAAAATTTACAGAAACCGGTGATTCAGTGTATTTCAATCATGATTCTTTCTTTTGTGCTAAATTATCCTGTGGTGGAGTTATTGAAGCCTGTAAAGCTGTCGTTGAAGGTAGAGTTAAAAATTCTCTTGCAATTGTTAGGCCTCCTGGTCATCATGCTGAACCAGACGCCCCTGGTGGGTTTTGTCTTTTTTCAAATGTTGCAGTAGCTGCTAAAAATATCTTGAAGAATTATAGTGAATCAGTACGTAAAATCGTTATCATTGATTGGGATGTACATCATGGTAATGGTACCCAAAAATCTTTCTATGATGATCCAAGAGTTCTTTATATCTCATTGCATAGATATGAAGCTGGGAAATATTATCCTGGTACAAAAGCTGGTGATTATGATCAAGCTGGTGAAGGCGAGGGTGAAGGTTTCAATGTTAATATTCCTTGGCCTGTAGAAGGAATGGGTGATGGTGATTATATACATGCTTTCCAAAACGTTATAATGCCAATTTGTCTTGAATATAGTCCCGATTTAGTAATTGTTTCTTCTGGGTTTGATGCGGCTGAAGGTGATGTTATTGGCCGTTGTCATGTCAGTCCAGGATGCTATGGTCATATGTTGAATTATTTGAAAAATTTGGCTAGAGGGCAAATATGTGTTGCTCTTGAAGGTGGTTATAACCTTGATAGTATAAGTGTTAGTGCTTTGGCCGTGGCGAAAGCATTATTAGGCGAACCCCCAGAAGAGTTGAAAACTAAACTACCTAGTGATGTTGCTATTGAAACTGTATACAAAGTCAAAAAATTTCAAAGTAGGTATTGGAAATCTATGAAACCTGGGTTCGCGGCGATTAGTGATAATAATATTACTGATTATAATGCTGTCCCAATCAAGAAAACCATTGAAGAAGAAGAAAATAATGGTAAGAAAGTTAAACTCATTGATACTGGTAGTATTGCTGTTACCGCTTCTGCTAAAGAGGACAATATTGTTTCAAATAGTCATTGTTTATCAGATGCCATTAGAAGTCATCAATCAGTTAAATTAAAGGAAAAATTTGGATTAATTAATTTGCCAATGCTTTTAAATGATTCAGCTAATAACGAAGTAGAAAGTAATGGTAAAATAAATTATTTGTATTCAAATTCTCCATCATTTGATAATCAATTCTTAGCCACTGTTGATATTTTCCAAAAAGAAACTGTTGCGATCCTTGTCCATGATCCGTTTGAAATTTATGGTCATGTTGATGCTATTAATGGTACTTTAGAGTCTTATTCCTCGGTTTACATGGACCCTACTGAAAAATTAATTGATTGGATAATAAATGAGAAAAAGTTTGGTTACATTGATGTGTTAGTACCCTCTGCGATTACCAATTTAAACGGGCCAAAAGATGGTGGAAGCAATAGCAATAACAAACAAGACCACGATAAAGTGATAAAGACTAGCGAAGAATATAATAATTTATTATACTCTCAAGAAGTAATGGTATACCTTTGGGATAATTTCTTAAAATTTTTCCCTAACTTGAAAAATTTAATCTTTTTTGGGGTTGGTGATGCATACAATGGGATCATATACCTTTTAGGGCACCGTCAAGTTATTAATACATCATTTGATGCAGATGCTCCACCTTCAGATTCTCCATCATCAGCGAAAGACTCGTCAAATAATTTAGGCATAACTAAGGGGAAGATCGAGAGAGCGTGCCTGATTAATTTTTTGAATGCTAATAATCAATTAAGACCGATAGTGCCAATAATCGATGAATCTTTAACTGATTGGTATTATAAAAATAGTTTAGTATTTGCTTCTTATAAACATTCTATATGGGATAATAATGATAATCATTCTAAACGTCCTAGAAAGAAGTTTGGGAGAGTGCTTAAGAGTGAAAAGGCTGAAAACTTATACGATGTTTTCCAAGAAAATTACGATGAAAGTCTTGATTTTGTATTAGATACAGTCGAAGATGAATTTGAATCTGACAGTGAATGATTAAAAAAAAAAAATAATAAAGAATAAATTAATATATATATATGTATATATATAGATGAGTCTGGACATATTCAAATAAATAAACAACCAAATAAATAAACAAACAAACAAATAAACAAATAAATAAATAAATAAATAAACTAGTGGAAGTTTATTTATTGAATAGTTATTATATTGTAATTTGTAAAAAAAAAAAATGTTCAAGGTAGTGACGGAATTTTGACAAAAAATCGAAAATATCAACTTTTAAGGTTAAATACTACTTATATCATAATTTAATTTATTAATCTTTTTTTCTTTTTATTATTATCATTATTATTATTATTATTATTATATATATATATATATATATATATATATACAGCTTTTTCTCTCTTCCTTTTTTTATGGTAATTTAATCAATCCTGATTATGCTTCTTATTTCAAGTAACCATTAGACTTTAACCATTCAGAGACAGATTCTCTGTCACGGTTAACCCAAGAGTAGTTAGATTCAAGAGTATCCAAAGATTGATCTAAGTTCTTGTCGAAACCTTCTTTATTCTTGTCACTGAAGAATTTAGTAATTTCTTCTCTAGCACCTTTGACAAGATAACCAGAAGTGGATAAAGTGACAATATTACCCAACATAGATAAAGATGGAGGGAATCTCTTAGTAATAATATCCCAGTTGTTTTGCAACCAATTCCACAAGGCAAGGACACCTTCTTTATGAGCTCTAAGACCTTGGAGTGGGATATAAATATCTTGTGGTTTAACAATTTCAGAATCTAATGCGTATTCTAAAGTTTTGGCAATTAATTTGGCGTCATTAAATCTACCTAAAGTTCTCAAGGCTAAGATTTTTTCATCAAGAGATGAAGGGTTCTTGTAAATATTGAAAATTTGTTCATACTCTTTTTCACCACCGTATTTAGCAACAGTATTGAACACAGAACCTTTAATGTTAGGGTTGATAGCAGATTTATCACCAGCGACATAAGCAGCAAATTTTTCTGAGACAACTTTTTTAATATCTTCAGAGCCAGCGGAAGTAGCAGCAGCAAATAAAGCAGCTTTCAATCTTTGTTGTAAGAGTGGCTCATTTTCTTTAAATTCCCAACCAAGGGCATGAATCTTGACAGAAATAAGCTTACCAATTAATTCTTTAAGAGCCTCGTCAATTTCAGTAGGCTCAAAAGTCCAAGCACTACGTAAAGAACCAAGAGCACCTAAAATAGCATCCCAAACAATATATTCATTTTCATTAGTCCAACCAGAAATTAAAGATAACATGTTAGAAGTAGAACTGTAACCAGAAGTAGCCAAGGCAAGGGCATCATAGACTAAATGGGTACGATCAGGAATAGATAATAAACCTTGTTTACCAGCATCACCTAATTTAGCCCATCTTTCTGGAGTATAAGAAGTTCTGTAAAAACCAATAGCATCAGAATTAATTTTAAAGAAATCAGTATCTTCTAAAGTAATAGTCTTTTCTCTAGTGTCAAGACGTAAATCAGTATCAACAGAGGATTTAGTCTTTAAACCAACGAAAATTGGGAATAAAGTCTTGTCATCTTCTTCTTTAACATCACCAGTAGTTAAGAAACGGTTTTGAGTTAAAGTGACCTTATTTCCATCTTCTTTAACAGTGACGACTGGATAACCAACGTTTTTAGTCCAAATATCCATAACTTTGACAACATCCTTACCACTAGCTTTAGATAAAGCGGCCCATAAATCTGCAGTTTCAGCATTACCGAATTTGTGAGCTTTTAAATATTGAGAGACACCATGTAAAAAGACATCTTTACCTAACCAATGAGCAATCATCCGAAGTAAAGAAGAACCTTTAGAGTAAGAAATAGCATCAAAAATTTGATTAATTTCACTAGCTTTCTTAACAGGGACTTCAATTGGATGAGAAGATCTTAATCCATCAAGTTTCAAAGCTGAGGCTAAAGTATCAGCTTCAAAATTTTGCCAGATGAATGAAGGGTCAGAATTTTCAGATTCGAAGGCCATGTAAGAACAGTAAGTAGCATAAGATTCATTAAGCCATAAATCATTCCACCATTTCATAGTAACCAAGTTACCGAACCATTGATGAGCTAATTCATGTTGAACAACTTCTGAGACTCTTAATTTTCTATCCAAAGCAGCAGTTTTTTCATCAAGGAGTAAATCAATAGCTCTATAAGTGATAAGAGATAAATTTTCCATAGCCCCAGCAGAAAAATCGTGTATGGCGACCATATTCATGTGAGGTAAATAATATTCAATATCAAAGGCTTGAGCAAAAAATTTCAAAGTTTTAGCAGCTAAAGCAGCAGAATATTCACCTTGTTTTTCTAAACCTGGGGTAGTGTAAACTCTAACAGGAATCTTATAATCATTATTTTCAACATATCTTAAATCACCAACAATAAAGGCAACTAAATAAGTAGATAACTTAGGAGTAGAATCAAATACCACTTTTTTCTTACCATTACCTAAATCAATTTCTTCCTTTGGTAACATATTAGCTAATGTAGTTAATTCTTTATCAGCAATCAAACTGATATCAAAAATAGATTTAAGAGCAGGTTCATCAAAACAAGGAAAGGCACGACGAGCATCAGTAGGTTCGAACTGAGTAGTAGCTAAATATTTAGTGTTTCCCGCATCATCTTTATAAGTAGATCTGTAAAAACCAGCCATTTGATCATTTAATATCCCAACGTATCCAATTTCAAGTTTAGCAATATCACCTTCTTTTAATTCTACAGCAGATGTGAAAGTAATTTCTTGTTTGGAATCGTTTTTTTCGGTTTTGATAACGGCATTACCATTGATTCTAGCATAAATAACATCAATTTCGAAAACGTTTAAAGTAACAGTAGAACTAGTTTCTTTAACAGACAAATCAATAATAACTCTACCATCAAAGGTGAATTTTTCAAAATCAGGTTCTAAAGTAACATCGTAACGATCTGGGTAAACATTAGTAGGCAATACTTCACGACCTTGTGCAGATGGTGATGGAGCAGTAGTAGTAGACATGGTTGAAAATAAACGACAACTGTTAATTGGTTTTAAATTATGATTCAATCTATTTTTTCTATTATTATTTCTAATATTACTATTATTATAATTATAGAGATTTTTTTTATTATAGATATAGTTATAATTATCAAATAATAATAATTTATTATAATTTTCAGAAGTAAAAGAAGAATAAGGAATTGTTGGAGTATTTGAATGATTAGCGAAAATTGAATTCTCATTGAAACAAAAGATTTTTTGCTGAAATAACTTTTTTGTTGTTTTGGTTTTTACAGCAAGCCGCTTGGTGGTCATGTGAAGGGCCGGGGGCCAGCCTTTATTAATATTAATATTAATTGATGATACCTTCATCCTTTCTTTTTCTTTGGCAATTATTTTATTCTATTATGATAATTATTATTATTTATGATAATAATCAACAAATTAGATATTTCTTCGTTCAGTGATTAAGTGTATATACTTAAAATTGCTATGATAAATGGTATTAATAGAATTGCAAAAGTGTGAAAATTAATTTATGAGAGTGCAATTAGTAATAAAAGCGTAACAAAAAAGAGTTCTTTTTTAGCGCCCAAAAAAAAGTTATCAACGGCTCTAGCATATATTATAGCGGTAATAGCTATTGGATATTACTATTAGAGGAATTGGATATAACTATAATAGTTAAATTTAAAAATAAATTAAAATAAAATAAAAATAAAGTAAGAAATGTCTTATTCTTATCAATTAAAATAAAGAAAGAAAAAGCGGATTTCTTATTTCTAAATTCTCACCAGTTAGTGTAACTAAATTTTCTCTTCTTTACCCCAGTCAATAATAATTTTTATAGTAACAATATGAATAGTAGTAATATTTATCAGTCTATTCTATTATTATTATTCTTTAGTAGCAAAATAAATTGATATAAACAAAAAAAAATTTTTCTTATAATTAGAATGATGTATTTTGCAATTTATAACTGATTCACCCAACGAATATTTTATTATTATTGTTTACTTATTGATCATATCATTAAAAGTCTAATAATAATTAAATTTTCAAATTTTCAAATTTTTTTCGTTTTTCCTTTCAAAAATTGTTGATTTTTTCGTTGATCTTGTTTGCATGAAAGATTTTAGCTCTATTCTTATTTGATGAGGGCCAAATCACTCAACATGAACAGCATAAATATATTAGTGCCTATTAGTACTATTTAATTAAATATAGGGTTTATTTCCTTTCTTAACTTAGATTGATATCCATCCAAGGGATAAACCTCAATTCAGTTTTTTATAAATACCCACGCATCCAGTACAATTTCATCCCTCCTAACATAGTAAAAAACGGAAATCCCATAAATGCCAGTGGCAATAAATTCAACAATAAACAATAAGCTTATAGCTTATGAATAAATATGAATAAACATCGAAGTATGAGTGCCTTGGCTCATTATTTAATATCTGCAGTTTTTTATTATTATTTTTTTTTATTTTTAAACTTCTTTGGTATAAGGCATCTTAGATCTATAAAAAAAATTTTTCATATCCATTTTTTGAGTACTTTATTTTTTTCGCTACACTATGGTGAAAAATAAGATGCAAGTTTGATCAAAGGGCAACAAAAATATATGATTATATAATCTTATGATCTCAACCCTTACAGTCGCATTTTGAATATCTAGAATATGTTGCATTTTAATTATTATCCCGAGTTCGCAATTGCTGGTGCTACTTTTTATTCTTTTTTCTTTTTTCTTTCTTTCTTTTGCCTTACGCAATAGCATTGAAAATATTTAGTAATATGAAAGTATGTGTAGTAGTAGATATTTATTATGTATGAAATGTATAGAAATTGAGGAAAAAAAACGAATAAATAAAAAAATAATAGAAAAAAAACTAATATTGATGAGTGTGAATCTCTGGAGCATGTTCAACTTTAACTAATGGACGATAAACAGGTTTCCACATTTGCTTCTTAACCCATTCATGAGCAGCTTCATAATCTCTTGGGACTTTAACATAATCAGTAGTGCCAGGAACAAATTCACTTTCTACTTTAGCAACACCTTGTTCTAAAGCCTTTAATAAAACTGCTGTAGCAATCTTTGAAGAACATTCAATGATTCTTTCCACTGGTGGTAATAACCCAGCCTTTGGATTAGTAGCCTTTGGTGATAATACTGCTAACTCGTCAACAGCAGCACTAATCATTTGATCGGTGATCTCAGTAGCTCTTGATAAAACTGCACCTAAACCAATACCTGGGAATGAGAAACAATTGTTATTTTCAGAACTAGTGTATCCATTAACTGGCTTGAAAGGTGATCCAGTAGCAACTAAAGCGTTGTTTTCAGTCCATTCCATTAAATCTTTTGGAACAGCTTCATGCAATCTAGTTGGGTTAGATAATGGGAAAATAATTGGTCTTGGATTATGCTTATACATTTCTTTAATGATATCTTCGGTGAAGGCACCTGGTCTAGTAGAACAACCAATTAAAGTAGTTGGTTTAACCTTAGAGACAACATTAAATAAAGATTTAGTGTCAATACCTTCCCAATCAGAAGCTTTATCAGCGTATAATAATTGATCTGGCGAGGCCAAGTTGGTATCCTTCATAGAATCTAAAATTAATCCATGACGATCAACACAATGGATTTTACTTCTAGCTTCTTCTTCAGTGGCACCATGAGTCTTCATATGAGAAACAATTTGATCTGCTATACCTAAACCAGCAGAACCTGAACCGAAAATGACAATTTCACATTCTAATAATTTACGTTTAGTGACATTTAAGGCAGCAATAATAGAAGCCATAACAACAGCACCAGTACCTTGAATATCATCGTTAAAACATGGGATTTCTTTACGATATCTTTTCAATAATTTTCTAGCATTGGTGACCCCAAAATCTTCAAAATGCACCACGGCATTTGGGAATCTTTTCTTAACAGCTTTAATGAAAATATCAGCAAAGGCGTCATAAGCTTCACCAGTGACTCTAGCAAAACGGTTACCCATGTATAATTCATCAGTGGCCAAAACTTGATTATTGGTACCAACGTCAAGACAAATTGGGATAGCTCTACCAGGGTGAATACCACCACAAAGGGTCATTAAAGACAATTTAGAAATAGAAATTCTAACACCACCAACACCTTGATCACCAATACCCAAAATACCTTCACCATCAGACACAACAATATAATCAACATCTTTATCTTCACCAAAGGCAGCCAATCTTTTTTCAACAGAGTAAGGATCAGTGATATCTAAGAAACAACCTTCTGGTTTTCTAAAACGATGGGAATAAGCGGCAATGGCATCACCTTCAGTTGGAGTATAAATAATTGGTAATAATTCACGAACATGTCTTCTAACCAATTCGTAAAATAAGACTTTATTCTGCTGTCTCATACTTGTACAGAAATCATTTTTAGCTAAAGGAGTTCTTAAAAAGGACAATTGCTTATAAGCTCTTTCAACTTGCTCATCTAAAGTGTTAACTTGAGGTGGGAGTAAACCTTCTAAATTGAAGGCGACTCTTTCTTCATGAGTGAATGCAGAACCTTTATTGAATAATGGAGAGTTTAAAATTTGGAAACCAGTTAAATCACACTCAATTGGACCTTCAACAGACAATCTAGTAGTTTTTGGAACATGGGCTTTGTAAAAAGCTTCAGCTTCTTTACCAACTGGAGTTCTAGTAGTAACGGTACCAACTTGTTTGGTTAAATCTTCAGCAGAGTATGATCTATTATGAATACCGACTCTGTTAGCTAAAGTACCAGACTCAGCAGGAATAAAACCATGTGTAACTTCACTAATAGTCATTTTTGTTATAAGGGGAAAATAATAAAATTAGAAAAAATAAAGTAAAGTAAATAAAAATGTATGTGAAAAGTTTCTTGAAGAAATAACCAAATCGATTTTGTTTTGTTCTACTATCTCAATTGGAAAAAAAATAAGAATCAAAAAAAAGAAAGATCAATAAATATAATCACAAAGCTCTTTAAATTTATCTTGAATGAAAAAGGAAATCAAATAAATGAATATCAAAAATATGAAAAGTCGATAAACCAAAAATGAAAAAAGAGGGATTATACAATCTTTTTATATATATTCAAGGGTACACTTGTCTCTCTACTTCCAAAAAAAAAAAATTTTCTTGTTGTTGGCCCAATAGTGGAGTTATATATTATGTTTCTCTATGCAAGTTTATGTATAATATGCGATGAGTTTGCAATATAATCCCGTAAAAATCCGGACTTTTTCTCCGAGGAGGAGGAGACAACTTCACACTAACGACTATGGTCCCATAGGTTGTTAGCAGTTGCCTAAATTGTCCGTTTCACGGGAGGCTACACCTTTAGGATGTTTTTTCGGTAAAGGAGAATGGAAATATGGAATTAAAAACGGTCAAATGGGCTGTATATATTACAGTATCTTAAGATGCTTGTAATTGATTTACTTAAAAATAATATAATTATTAGCAGCTAATGTCTATATATATGGACATTGGTGCTATATGGTGTGACTGAGTTTTTGAGCCTTCCTTACAACATTTTTTGTTTATCTCTTAAAGTGAGGGGTGGAAAATGGCTGCGATTGAGTGTCTATGGTAGACTCCTCTAGGCGGCCGCTTTGACAGTCTCCGTGTAATATTTTTTTAATTTTTGGTTGGTTTTGTATATAGGGTTATGAGTGTTGCTTTTAGACACATACATTTTAGGAAATTGCAATGGCACGGGCAAGCGGCTTGCTAGACAAACAAAAAAAAAAGAAAAAAAAAAATCTTTTGATTTAGCCAAACTAAAAAAAGAAAGAGAGAGGAAGATAGAGAGAAACTAGCCTCTGGAAAGATAAGAAGAAAAAGATGCTTATTCCATATATTAATATATCCAATATATATAGCTCTTGCTGCTGTATAGCAGGCAATTGTTAAGATTAGTTATTGACATTCAGAGGTACGTTTACTAATTCAGGTAATAGATTATCGATTAGTCTAGGATACTAGTAACTGGGTTTGAAACTAAAGTTTGAGGTGTAGCGCGCCTAGTGGTCCCGGTTTTTTACGATACGATAAATGTTTGCTTATTATTTGTTTGAATATTATTTGAAGAAAAAATTATTATTTGTTATAATTATTAGTCATATGATGTGATTTGTTCCATAAAAATAAAACATTCATTGATTGCTAATTACATATGTATATATTATATAGTGGTTATATATGCAAAAACATCCATTGATAACCTCTTTGTATTACCTTCACTCATTATTTATCTATCTACTGATATCGGGGATAAAAATTTTCATATTAGCTAACACACACACTAATAAATTTTCTTACAAACGCTAAAATAAAAAAATATTGTATGGGATGGCTGAATTTTGCGAACAATTCCTTTTTTAGAAGTCCGTTTCGGAAAAATTTTTTTCCATGTTTCTATTGTGATTTATTTAATATAAAAGATCTCACCGATCGCGGAATACTACCAGTATTTATTATTATAATGATACTGTCAAAAGTTTTTATACCTATCTACTAGTATTTTTAATGAATCACTTAGTAATTGCATATATATGCCTAGCGTTGGGTGTAGACTTGGGTTTACTAATCTTGCGAGTTGAATCTTCCTCAACACTTACTGGATGAGTTAGAATTTCCATTCTTAGAGAGCCATATTCCTTTATATGAAAAATGTAGATAAAAATTATAAGCTCTATACAGGCTTATAGCCAACATAGGAGAATGGCAGTAACTTCAATTATAATTAGTATTCACTCAAACTCTTTTCATTATTAGCCAAATTCAAAATATAATATAAGTTCTTTTCATTTCATTGTTAGTCAAAATCAAAATATAATATAATATAAGTTTTTTTCATTATTAGTCAAAGTCAAAATATAATATTAGTTTATGGGATAATATGATTTATAATTCATTATCATTGTTCAGCTATCAAAATATAAATATTCTGATGTTGAAAAAAGTATATAGAGCATACAGAGGTTATCTGTTGATTATTTCAAGCTGTGGTGATTATGCATACTGACGTATATATCACATGCACACTATTTTTTTTGAATTTTTTATTTTTTATCAAGAGCTAATCACATCTGACTATCTTATGGCATACAATCACCACTACAGTCTTATATATAATATATATATTGTAGATTAGTAAACTGTATACTACATTTTATTATTACAAAATGCGAGTATCTGACAGATCTCATTTCTCAAACATAAGTATTCGTATAAAGATGGTAATCTTAACATCACCAGAACTCTTCCAAGAGCAATTCAAAGTATCAACTAATTCGGTTTTTTCTCAATTAAGAACACATTGAGATATGTTTCTTCACAGTGTTAACCCTTGAATAAACTGTCATTCATAAATAGGATCCCGCGTCTTTGTAATATGAGATTCTTCATATTAATCTGCTTCTAATTGCTGAAACTGACACCCCGCCCCCACCCCCGCACAAAAAGGCCCACGAAAAAAAAATGTCAGAGCATACGTGTGTGATCACAGCGAGGAGATAGATCAATTACTAGCTTTTGCAGCGAGCCATTCATTCCCAATCAGAATAATTCATCCGTCTTCCCATTTGAAAATTAATTTTTTCCCCCGAGATTTAAGTATTTGACTATCATTATTTTATTTTATTTTTTTCCCATCATCCTTTATAAGTTTTTTTGTATTTTGATCATAGATATATATATATATATAAATACTTTGATGTGCCCCCCAGATTTTTGTTAATTCCATTTTATTTCTCTTCTTGCAATTTTTATTTTATAGACTTTCTCTATTCATCTAAAAGATACTCTTATTGTTAGTTAATACTAAACGAGATTGTTTATATTTTTTATACTTGCTCTTTTCAAATTGATAATTTATAAATGTTTTCTTCAAGATTAATTCGTCAATCTTTATCTAAAACATTAGTTTCAAAGAGTTTAACCAACAATTGTATTGCCAATTCATTAATCAAATCATCATCATATACTGCTTTTAATAATATCATGCCAATTAATAAAGATTATAATAAATGCAAATTCTCTTCTTCAGCTCCAAAACGTGGGGATATGTTGAAATACTTCAACGATTTACCTCATTTACCGGTCCCTAAACTCGAAGATACTGCTAAAACTTATTTAGAATCAATTAAACCGTTTGTTTCTTCTAAAGAACAATATGACCAAATTGCCGAAAAAGTTAAGACTTTCATTAAACCTGGTGGAATTGGTGAAGTGTTACAACAAAGATTAATTGATCGTGCTTCCAAGACCGATAATTGGATTGCTGAATGGTGGGATAATGATTCATATATGGCTTATCGTGATCCTGTTGTTCCTTATGTCTCTTATTTCTTCTCTCACTCTGAAAATTTGTTGCCAACTCATTTAGATAAATCTCAATTGAAAAAGGCCTCTTTGTTAGTTGACAAGGTTTTAGATTTTAAAGAATTAATCGCTACTGAGAATTTCCCTCCTGAAGTTATTAAAGGTAACCCTTATTGTATGAATGGATTTACCAACATGTTTAATAATTCCAGAATACCAGCTGCCGGTGCCGACACTACTAAATATTATTCTCAAACTGAATTAGCTAATCAATTTTTAATCGTAGTAAAGAATAACCGTTTCTACAAAGTATACCATCACAATCAAACTACTGGTAAACGTCTTAATATCGCCGAATTGCATGATCAATTATTAAAGATTACGGAAGATGCTAATGCTAAAGATGCTGTTCATAAGCAACCACCAGTTGGTGCTTTGACTTCTCTTAATCGTGATGAATGGTTAAAGGCTTACAATGAATTGCGTGCCTATTCTCCAATTAATGAACAATCTCTTGAAAATATTTTCAAATCTTCATTTATTTTAGCTCTTGATAAGAGTAGTCCTGTTTCCTTTGAAGAAAGAGCTAGAAACTGTTGGCACGGAGATGGTGCTAATAGATATTATGATAAACCATTAGAATTTATTGTTGCTGCTAATGGTGCTTCAGGTTTCCTTGGTGAACATTCTAGAATGGATGGTACTCCAAATTTAACTCTTAATGATCATGTTTGTCGTGAATTATCTAAGATTAAAGATGATAAAATTTTTGAATCTGTCAGTATTGATTATTCCAAAGTTGCACCATCGGCCTTGGAATTACAATTTAATATTCCTAGTTCCTTAAATGCTCAAATTACTGACGCTCAAGCTAAGTTCCAACATGAAGTTTATGGCAAACATAACTTAAGAGTTTGGCGTTATCAAGGTTATGGTAAAAACCAAATTAAGAAATTTGGTTCTTCACCAGATGCCTTTGTTCAATTATTAATGCAATTAGCTTATTATAAATACACTGGTACAGTTAAGCCAACTTATGAGTCCGCTACTACTCGTAAATATAAGTATGGTAGAACTGAAAATAATAGAACTGCTTCTTCTGAAGTTGTTAAATTTGTCGAAGCATTTTCTGATCCTAATGCTTCTAATGCTGATAAAATCGCTAGTTTCAGAGCCGCTGTTAAACAACAATCTAAGTTCATTAGCCTTGCATCTAATGGTCTTGCTGTTGATCGTCATATTTACGGTTTAGGTAAGCTCTTAAAAGAGGGTGAATCTTCTGAATTTTTAAGTGATTCCATGACTAAATACTCTTCTTCTTGGTATGTGTGCACTTCTCAACTTAGTTCTGAATTTTTCAACGGCTGGGGTTGGTCTGAAGTTCATGAATTAGGTTTAGGTTTAGCTTATATGATCAACAAAGACTTGATAAATATAAACATTGTTAGTAGAACTAATACTAGTTCTGGTTTGAACCCTGATCACTTTTACTATTACTTAACTATTGCTGCTGATGAATTGAAAGCGGTTTTAAGTACTGAACTTAAAGCTAAATTATAAGCTTAACGAGCAATTATTTTATTATTATTATAAATTCTTAAATAAATATACTAAGCTGTTTAATCAAAAATATATATTATATCTATACAAGAAACAAAAGAAAAAGGAAACATATTTGTAATTTGTAGTACTCTAGATTCTACATACTATAGGAAAAAAAAGAGTATATTATCATTATATATTTAAACGAAAAGATTATACCATAATAACTGTTTCAAAAAGATGTGATGACAAAAAAAAAAGAAGGCAGAATATAATAACTTATAAAATTAATGGAACAGAAGTTCCTCTACCACTTGGATAAAGTTTAGTGATATTACTGAACTTTCTAGGTTTAGGGATTTCATTCGCATTAGCGAACGCAAATCTAGTGTTATTAATAACGATTTTCCCTGATCTTGATGATGTGCTATTAGTGACACCATTAATTGTATAATCTGAAGCGTCAATGATCATACTATTTTTATTGCTGTTCCCATTACTAGCAGTAGAATTGTCTTCAAGGCCATTTGACATACTAGTAGCAGTTCTACCAAATGATGAGACTCTACCGAAATGTCTCTTTTCTGTAGATGCACCAAATCCATTATTACTACTCACTGGAGGATATGGCGCAGTCGTAGTTGACGTTGATGGTGCTGGACCAGGTGGCGGTGGTGGAGGAGCATGTGTTATTGTTGAGGATGCACCAGGTGGCGGTGGTGGTGGTGGAGCATGTGTTGTTATCGAGGATGCACCAGGAGGTGGAGGTGGCGATGCATGTTTGCTTCCACTTTGATAGCTTGGTGATGGGGTTCTTGAAAAATCACTGCCTGAAGAATTGTTTGAAGGTACTTCTAAAACTGGCTCATTATTACTGGCATTGTTTCTTGCTGCAAAAATGGCAGCCAAACCTTGTGGTTGATGAGCAAATCCAGATGATGATGCAACAGACGGAACAGAAGGAGCAGCAGAACTTGGAAGTTTAGGAGAGGAAACTTTAGGTAATGGTGGTGCAAAGCCTTGAGGGATCAGAGGAGAAGCAGTTTTAGGTAATGGAGGAGCAGCATGATGTGGAATCAGAGGAGAGGAAACTTTAGGCAATGGAGGGGCAGCATGATGTGGGATCAGTGGTGGTATGCTTGCCTTAGGTAATGGAGGAGCAGATTGATGCGGAAGCAGTGGTGATGAAACTTTAGGCAAGGTAGGAGCACTACCAAAAGATGGTGATGCTGCTGCTGCTACTGGAATAGAAGCTCCACCACTTCTATGATGTAAATGATTTCTTTTAGAAGCCATTTCTGCAAATAATGGATTAGAAGGTATTGCTGGGCTTGAAGCGACTTCTTGTTTCTTAGAAGCAGCCTTAGCTTCGATTTGTTTATCTATACTTGATGTAGATGATACACTAGCACTAGCGGATGGATTAAAATTAGAGTTAACACTGTCTATTACATGGTCATTTCTTCTTCTGGCGTTTATTTCAGCCAAGAAAGGTAAGCCTCCTGCGGCAATCGGTGAAGGTACTGAAGGAGAAGAGTCCCTTGGAGAACTGTCAGCAGCAGCTGGTGGTGGAGGAGGAGGAGGAGCTGGAGCTGATGTGCCAAATCCAGGAGGAGGAGCTGGAGATGATGTGCCAAATCCAGGTGGTGGTGGTGGAGGAGGAGCTGGAGATGATGTGCCAACTCCAGGTGGTGGTGGTGGTGGTGGAGCTGGTGGAGGAGGAGCAGAAGATCTCGATGGTGTGCTGCCGAATGATGATGTTGGAGGTAATGGAGGTGCCACTGGTGGAGATGATGGTAAAGTAGGTGGTGGTGGAGGAACTGATTGGCTTTTTTGCATTGATGACATTGAAGATGAGGATTGCGTATTAGACTTTGGAATTGAAGGTGGTAGCCCACTAGGTATTGAAGGCGGTAACGCGGAAGGTAATGGAGGTGCACTAAATGATGGTATTGGAGGAGCTGGCAGAGAAGCTGGAATTGGGGGTGCCGCCAGTGGAGCTGGCATTGAAGGTACTGCTGGAGCATTACGATGTAATGGTGGAGATATAATTGGTAAGCCAAAACCAGTTGGCACTTTTGGAGCCTTAGGAGGGGATACGTCATTTGATATTTTTGAATCTGAACTCAGTATTTTATTTGATTCATTAGCAGCATTGAAACTACTGTCAACATTCTCAATGACATGGTCATTTCTTCTTCTTGCATTGATTTGATCTAAAAATGGTAACGAACCACCAGCACTAATTGGTGCCGAAGATTTTGAAAATGAACTCTTGGATAATCCCCCAGCTGGAGGTGGTGGTGGTGGTGGAGCTGAAGATCCTGATGGAGGAGGAGGTGGTGGTGGTGGTGGAGTAGGTGATCCAAAGCCAGTTGGAGGAGGAGGTGGTGCAGTAGGTGGAACTGATGATATAGGTGGTGGTGGTGGAGCTGATGGTGCAGCCTTAGATGAACCACCACCAAACATTGCTGCTAATCCAGGAGGCGCTGAAAGACCACCCATCTTTGGAATTGAAGGTGCTGGAGCATTATGATGTAATGGAGGAGACAGTATTGGAAGACCAAACCCAGATGTCGGCACTTTCGGAGCCTTTGGAGTAGGCCCACCGCTTGATATTTTAGAATCTGAACCGAGAATTTTATCAGACACATCAGCTGCATTGAAACTACTGTCCACTTTCTCAACCACAAAATCATTTCTTCTTCTAGCATTGATTTGATCTAAAAACGGTAATGAACCACCAGCACTAATTGGTGCCGAAGATTTTGAAGATGAACTCTTGGATGATCCCCCAGCTGGAGGAGGTGGTGGTGGTGGTGGAGCTGAAGATCCTGATGGAGGAGGAGGAGGAGGAGGCGGTGGTGGTGGAGCTCCTCCTGATGGATTAGGGGAAACTTTTTGTGAAGATTTTGAATGTTTCTTAAAAAAACTCATTATTAAATCACTATTATTTCATAAATATACATATAATAAGTAGTAATTAAATAATATACTGTATTAAAATATATAATTGAATAGTGTGTGTGATTAATTTGCAGTTCTAATAATAATTTATCCTTCTATTTTTTATTTTCGTACTTCATTTTCTGTTTTTTTTTCTTCAGTTACATTTTCTCTGTGAAAGGAAAGAAAAAAATAGTATCATATTGTACCCATGCAATTGGTATATATTATAAATCTCCATTGATTATTCTTGCAAAAAGATTAAAATGCAAAAAGTATTTTATATTGATATTATTTATTGAAAATAAAATATATAAAGGTACTAATTAGCACGGAAAGCGACATATCTATTTGATTTTTTCTTGAGATTCAGCCAGTTTAGAATCATCAATAATAGAAGCAGCATTTTAACAATAGTACCTTTAGGCTCTCCGCTGATTTCCATGATGTTGCTCTAGCCCACTCATAAATGGCATTCATTCATCAATAGGAATCATCTACGTTCCAAAACTTGTTCTTTTTTAAAAGTTAACATTACTTGACGATCTTGGTAAGTTTTCGGCATTGGCTTTAGATAATCTTGAAGTTCTTGGAGGTTGTTCATTATCAACATGAAATGTACTGTTAAAGTAATAAAAGAATTTCATCTGATACTAATTCTGTGATTATTTGACTGTTAAAGATTAAAAAACTCTCACATTCAAATAGTATAAACCTCATAGGTTCATAGTAAGTATTTAAATTCTTATACCTTCGATACCTATTTTATGTTATTGTTGATAATGCCTTAAGATTCTCAGCTACCATAGTATTTATTTTTTTCGCTGAAATTGACTATATCTTTCACACATATAAATATTCTAAATCAGCTAGCCACTTATTCCCCAATCACAAATGATACTTGTAACATATTATTTTCAGCTGCCAAATGCACAATAATGAAAATTATATTTTATATTTCTTTCAAAATGAGTTATAAAAAAAATAGAGTTGCTCGTTAACTGCGAGACTTTTTTTTTCTTATAATATCAGGGCTTTTGTAATTGAGTTTCTCTAATAGATTAATTAACAAGCTTTTTGGTGTCAAATTAATTGCCTTACAACTACTTCTACGAAAGATTCAATAATTAATATGTTGTAATTATTATTTCTTTACACATTACTTCCTATTATTATTATTATGCTATTACTTTCTTCAATTGTATGGCTATTATATAATACTTGGTCCCTTACAAATGTACAGAGAAAGAGAAAAAATGGTAATTTCTCCAAAAAGAGAGTGTGCTGGTGAATTTCATACACCCATAAACTCTAAGTTTTACAAAACTATAAATATTTCAACATACACAATTTACATACTATCTAGTATGATATAAATACTGGATAGATACAAAAAAAGTTATAATAAAACGAAGAAACAAAATATTGGCAAGGTTCTTTTTTTTTTTTTTCGTAATGGATTTTTCACTTGGTAATTGAAGAAGTAGATTAATAAATTTAATTAATAGATTGATTAATATCTGTGTCTGTCTCTAGATTATACATTAATATTAGAAACTTATCTAAACATTTACTAAAATAAGCCCTTTGCTATATTTCTTCCATAAAAATGATGTAAAATTATGTATAGGAATCTGGTATGATATTAATCAATTCTTGAGCATTTAAGCATAAAATTGAATTTCTCAATATAGTAGTTATCAAATTTTAAATGAATATAGGTTCTCAGTAGTCTCGTCGATTAACAAATTACTAGCATTAGTTAAACAAACTAAGACCAAACGAAGTCTTAAATAATGGAATGGTAAATCAATTTAATTAATCAACTTAATTTAAAAAATCTTTGAATATCTATTATCATAATCATATTATGAAGATGTTTAAGCATTTGAATACAATAAAAAAGTTCATGCTAAATAAGATTTTTCTTTTGTTTTCAATTTTTTTCTAAAAGGAAATTTTTTGTTTAGACGATGACGCACTCTAAAAATAGTTAAATTACTGTCTCAATAGACGCGTCCATGAAGAAAAATAAGTAAAACCAACATTTGAAGCTTCCTTTTAAAGTTGTATCGACCCATAGTTATTTTTTCTGTGCATATTCTCCCGTTTTTTCTTCTTAGAGTAATAGAATAATTAAAACTAGTAAGCAAAAATTACCAAAGTTTTAACATTTAGTGTTCCTTCGTAAGTCAGAGATGAAATTGGGCAACTATTTCTTTGTTTACTGAGCTAATCGGTGATGTACCGCACTCCCATAACATTAGTTGGTGAAAGGGGGCAGCCTTTCATTTAATTTAGTTTCTGTATCATCAACTATTTAAGATTTAATTACATTGACGTTTACTCTAAGTCTTATTATTAGCTTGATTTTTCTAATAGATAACTAGCCTTCTATGTTAAATCTTTTTTACTTATAATTTTTTCACTCATTTTTAAAACAAAGACCATAGAAACTCAAGTTTCTTGGAGTAATTACTTAGGTCTTTGTGAAAGTTCTATGGTCTAGAATCATCCATATACATATATTCTAACTAATTATTTACTCATACTATTCAATTGTTATAAATATTCATCAATATTCTCAATTTTTGAAAACAATAAATTAATTTGTAATTTTTCTTTTTGTTTCATGTCTCAAATCAACCTTTATCTCAAATTAATAATTTTTCAGTATTCCCTCTTATTATTAGAAGTCATTAAACATAGCTAAATATAATTTCATTTTTATACAAATATCAATAATAATATCATTAAAAATGTTAACTTCTCAAGCATTCATTGTATCTCTTCTTGCTTCATCTTCTTTAGCTGCTGTCATCGTTCAAAGAGACTTAGTATCTCAAATTGGCGATGGTCAAATCCAAGCAACTACTTCAACTGCTGCTGTTGCCGCTGTTACCACCCCAGCTGTCGTTGAATCTTCTACTGCTGGAGTCTCTCCAGCCACTGCTGATACTGCATCTACTGTTAATGTTGTTACTCAAATCACTGATGGCCAAATCCAAGCTACTACTGCTACCTCTGTTAGTTCTGTTGCTACTACACCTGT
Source organism: Saccharomycopsis selenospora (assembly GCA_030583325.1). Classification (NCBI taxonomy): domain Eukaryota; kingdom Fungi; phylum Ascomycota; class Saccharomycetes; order Ascoideales; family Saccharomycopsidaceae; genus Saccharomycopsis; species Saccharomycopsis selenospora. Next base: position 91,998 of record JAJMHY010000043.1, on the reverse strand, counting down.
CGTTGCAACTACTTCATCATCTTTAAGTCAAACCACTACTTGGTGGACTCCTGAATCATCTAGTTCTGCTACTACCACTTGGTGGACCCCAGAAACTACTGTTTGGTGGACTCCAGAAACCACTCAATGGTGGACCCCAGAAACCACTCAATGGTGGACTCCAGAAACTACAACTTCTAGTCCCCTTACTTCTGCTTCAACTGGTGCTTGTTCTACTTGCTCTGTTGTTTTGGTTACTGGGTCAACTGCTTTAACTACTGGTTCAGGCAACACTTGTGCTACTAATATTGTTACGGTTACTGCTTTTGTACCAACCACTGAAACCCAGACCGCTTTCCAAACTGCTACTGTTGTTAAAACTCAAATAAATACTGGTTTTACTACTGCTACTGAAAATGTCACTGCCACTGTTGAAGTTACTAAAGTTCTTACAACTACTCTTGTGGTTCCAACTACTCAAGTTCAAGTTCAAAAAACTACTGAAGTACATGCCACTACTGATGTTGAAGTTCAATCTACTACCGAAGTTCAAGTTCAAAAGACTACTGAAGTTCAGGCTACCACTGAAGTTCAAGTTTCAACTGAAGTTGTCACTGAAACTGAAACTGAGACAGCTACCGTTTATGCTACTGCCACTGTTACTCAATGTACTGTAAATGCAGTCACTCAAATTACTGATGGTCAAATTCAAGCTACCACTGCTTCTAATTAGAATGATCTTAGATTGTTTTTAATTACTCATGTCCTTTTTATTCTTAATTTCTCATAATTTAATTTTATTTTCTATTTTTATTGGTTAACTTTACTTTAATTTAGCATTTCTATTTTCATACTTTTTATTATTATTTGGAATCCTTTTTTTGTTCATTCCTGCTTTGTTTATAACTCTCATTAATTGCATCACATATATTTCTTTGATAAGATTTAAATATATATAACTTACATAATTATATTTTATTAATAAATACTCTACTACACATTAGTTACAAATGTTTTTCCGTAAAAAACAAAATACTTAAAAATTAAACTATCATCATTATCATTATGTTCATTTTTATATAGTAGTAGTTCTAATTAAGTTACTATTTATAGAAGAAAAGAAATTAATCATCATTGTTGAATGTCCATAGACAGCTCTCCTAACCGAAAAGATTTGGATCAACAATTTTATAATTCTTAAGGGAAGTTTCGATGATCCCTTTGGCATTAGCAATTCTTTTTTTAGCCAATTCACCAGAATCTTGATTCGAATAATATTTTTCCAAATCCAAAATTTCTTCTTCTTTTAAAAATGGCAAATTCATAGTTAAGACTATATCAGTATCAAATTTTTTGCTTCTAATTATTCCCAATACTAATACTAATGTTTGCTTGCCACTATCTCTACCCCATTTAGTAGCTGGCTCAACGCCAACAGCTAAATAATTTTTAGAATCTTTATGGTAATTTGATTTTTCAGTGATATCTTCAACACTTAACAATTTCCAATCCTTATCAACGCCGTTCAAGTTAGATATTTCTTTGAAGTGAGTTTCGACAGCTTGAGTATCATCATCACCAACAGTTTCCACTCTTTCTAATAAATCGAATATTAATGTGTCTTCTTTGTTCAATGAATCATTGTTTAAGTTTAAAAACACTTCTTGAGTATCAGGCACTTGTCTTAATTCTGAAGCGTCCATCAAACCAGTAGGTATTTGGGTGGTTATTGCCCCACCGTATAATTTTTGTTCTTGAAATGATACCATATTCTTTGACCAGTTAAAAAGAATCAATTATTATTATCAAAAAAGTTCAAGAAGAAGATAAGAAAAAAGATGAGAAAAAAGAAAATTTTTCTTATATAATATATATAATATATATATATATATATTATTTTTTTTTTTTTATTTTTTTTTTTTATTTTATGTAATTAATGAATTTAATATACATTCGCTGTTTAATACCTTTTTACAATATTTTTTTCTTTTTTTCATAGTTAAAAAGAAAATTAAAAATAAAAAAATTTCAATGGGGATAAATAATTAAATATAATAACTAATTCTACTATAAATAGCGAAAAACAAGTTTGTAAAGCAGCAAATAGCTAATAATTCTATTTTAAGCTGCATTGGGTCTCTCAAAAGATATTATTACTTTAGTGTGAATTTTCAAGGAGTACTTCTATAGTCTGAACAATTGACATTCAATCTTATGTTTGTTCCTTTATTAACGTTATCATCTATATTTGATAAGTATTCCTTATAATAAATAGTATTAATATAACTGAAAAATATGAAAATTTTTTATTATGGCGATCACGTGTAGACTACAGTACACTTTCATTATTATGAGGAGCATTTAGCAATGTATAACTAAATGAATGATGACATACACATACTAAATATCTCAATTGTATATACCATCCATGTACGTTTATTAGTTCCTACAAGTACGAGTTACAATTGATAGATTTTGTAATTGAGGTACACCTCTAGATTCACGTGATAAGAATCTTAGTAACTGAAAATATTAAAGCGAAGGGAAATTGAACATAGAACATCGCAGCATAACCACAAAAGTCATGTAGTTTTTTTTTACTTTGAAATTTTAAATAAAAAAATGGAAAATCAAAAAAAAAATAAATAACATTAAAAAATGTCATAATCAAATCAAAGATAGTATTACACACTCAATTATAGTAATTTTGGAGAAGTTAGGAATACTTTATTTGATACTATTGGATTATTTATTATTGCAACGAGAAAAATAGTAATAATACTAATAGTAATAAATATTAAGAACCAGGCATAAATAAAGATAGAATAACAAAAAAAATACAAATAGAGAATAGAGAATCGAAAAATGGCGCCTCCAATTAATAGTATTCCAACCTCTAATTCATTGTGGTCCCCTTTAGACACAGTTAAAGATGCTGCAGAATCATTAGGTATATCTAATCTTCCAAACGAAGTGGCAAATGTTCTTGCAATGGATATTGAATATAGAATTTATCAAATCGTGGAACAAGCTCTCAAATTCATGAGGCATTCAAAGCGTAAAACTTTACATACTAAAGACATTAATAGAGCGCTTAAAATATTAAATTGTGAACCATTGTATGGCTACGATGTGTCAAGACCAGTAAATTTCAAAAAGGCTCTTGTTGGTGCTGGACAAACTTTATATTATATTGATGATCATCAAGTGGATTTTGAGAAACTAATTAACGCGCCTTTACCAAAAATTCCGAGACTCGTATCATTCACCGCACATTGGCTTGCAATTGAAGGAGTTCAACCTTCTATTCCACAAAACCCTACTCCTTCTGAAGTTAAAGCTTTGCCTCCATCTGAAAGAGGTTCAATGCAAAATCTTATTATTAATAGTAACTCTGTTCTTGAAGTTGGTGACGGGAATAGTGGTAGTACCAGTAATGACAAAAATAAAAATGGTACTGCAAATGGGAATTCACATGGATCCACCATTGGAAATACAAGTTCTAGTAAAATATTTGAAGCCAATGATTTACCAATAAAGCCATTAATCAAGCACGTTGTGTCAAAAGAATTGCAATTATACTTTGATAAGATTATACAAGTTTTGACTTCATCACCTAATAATAATTCAGAGTATCAGTATTTGAAAAACTCCGCTCTTACATCGTTAAGATCTGATCCTGGATTACATCAATTAATTCCTTATTTTATACAGTTTGTTTCTGAAACAATTACTAATAATTTGGCAAACATAGCATTATTACATATCATGTTGGAATCAATATATTCATTAATGTTAAATGAAAATATTTTCCTTGATCCTTACATTCATTCTTTATTGCCATGTATTTTAACATTATTATTAGCCAAAAAAATCGGAAAATTACCATCTACCAAAAAAGCTAATGGTGATAGCAATGAGGAAGAGTTTGATAAATATTTTGATGAAATTTTGGCTGTTAGGGAATTCGCTGCCAATTTGCTAGATCATATACTAAAACATTATGGTGGTAACTATAATACATTAAAACCTCGTGTCGCCAGAACATTATTAAAAGCTTTCTTACAATCAAGTGTTACAGAGACTCCTTTAAGTGGAGGGTATAAAATTGACGAAGGTGTCAATAAAGAAAATAGTGCAACTAGTGTTGAAAATAGTGAAAAAACTGAATCAAGTGAGGATGCAGCTAAGGCTATTAAAGAAAGTAAAGCTAACACTGAAAATATTGAAAAATTATACATTAAAAATTTATTGAAAAATTTTGGATGTTATTATGGGGCTATTATAGGTATGAGAAAATTAGGATCAGAAATTATTAGATTAATTATTTTAGGTAATATCAAGGTATGGTCAGAATTCATATTCTTTGATGAAGACTCAAAAGATAAAAAAGATGAAGACGATGATGTGGAGATGGAAGATGTTAAATCTAATAGCAATAGTGCCAGTGAACCAATAATTAAAAAAGAAAAATCTGTGTTAATTAAATCTGCTATTGAAACTTTTAGAGAGTTGAAAAAAGATTTGGAAGCTGACAATTTAATTAATGTTGATTCAGAAATAGATGAAAAGTTAATTGAAAGATTAAATGAAAGAGTTGGTGAACCTTTAGCTAAAGAAATTCTCAAACAAGACGATGGTAAAGAAATTGCTCATGCTATTTTCTTTGGAGAAGACCATTAAAAAATTATAAATTTCTTGATTTTCATAATGTGTTATTTCTTTTTTTTTTTGTATCAGTCAACAATTGTCTTATTTAATTAATTAACAAAGTGTACATTAATATAAGTTTTTTAACTAATTTTATTTGATTATTTAATTTTTTTTGTTTTATTTATATATAATTACTCAATAACTATATATTTATTTATTTCAGGACAGATTTCAAGTAAGTCTTAACAGTGATCCAACCATAGAAGGCAAAGAAAACAGCAAAACTAAGTGTAATGTTGAGAACAACCCAAAGATCTGGGAGATTAGGAATTGGATTTGGATAGTAATAAGGCAATATATCTAAGATAATTGCAACAATAGTAGTAGGAATAATTATTAAAACTTTAACCCAAGGAATTGTGCTGAAAGAAATTGTGTTAAGAGGAGGTAATGCAAAATTATATGGATTCAAATTACCAAATAACCAATTGAATAATGTAATCAAGATATAATATTGTAAATGAAGACCATCACGCTTAAGTAAAGGTCCCAAACTAAACATTGATATATTATTTATCCAGAATAATATTTGAAATAATTGATTGTCATTAATATAGCAAAATAATAAATTTGTTGGTAATAATGGAATAAGAACTGATTTTTCATGAACTTGGAAAGAGAAAAGGAAAAAACCCCAGGAACAAGATGCTAATGCAAATGGTAAAGTCTCTTTCTTCAATTTATCCTTTGCGAAATAAATGGTAGCACAACTTGGTAATATAGAACCTAGTGTTAACCCTAAAGATGCTAATTTCAAATAATCCACAGGAAATCTCTTGTATTTGATTAATGTGTTAGTAGCACACCAGAAGTTGGCCACTTTATCTTCAAAGATACCACGATTAAATGGAAAAATTCTGAGAACTGTTTGTTTTAGAAATTTGAAATGGGTAGAAAGATCAAATTTACCATCAGCTGAAGCTTCTAAAGGATCAATAAAAAAAAAGAATGGTCCAAAAGTTATGAAAAATGTACCAAGTGTGACAACAGCCACAAGAAATAAATTTGAAAAATTGAACTTATTAGCAAATGGATTAAAAGTTATTGATAAGATGTATGCAAAGACGATTGGTGCATAATAAAGTGCCATCTGTTTAAATGTTAAAGATAATACAAAGAAAATTGAGCCCAATAGTAAATGATCATTGACTAAGAAATCAATTGACAATAAAGTTAAGCCTAACATAACGCAGTTATATTGGAAATGACCATAGTCAATGATTATTAAACATGGCTGAAATAAAATAATGGCAATTGATAAAGTTTGATTGAAAACAGATGACTTCCCTGGCAATAAAGGTAAGAAATTGTTCTTCTTATTGTAAAACCACTTAGTGTAATAATAAACAGCTGGAATTAAAATTAAAGACTCTGATACTAGCACTGTTAATCTCATGAAAAATTTCAAATCTGGATTTTCTAAGCCATCAGTAGCATCTAATTGAAACCATTCAGGCTTGAATTGAAAACCAATCATTCCTAATAAGTAAGAATGGAAAGCTGTTAAAGGTGGATAGTCAAGACCCCAATATGGTAGCTTATACCAATACCATTTATAAATAGGAAGGTTAATTGTAAGGTCTAACCAATGTCTTTGAGCTTCAAAATCTCCATACATTGGTGGTGTGGCTTCACCTGAATATGATCCAAATGAAGTTGCAACTCTAATTAATAAAGATGACAATATCACTATATATTTAACAATCCATTGGTTTTGTACAGGTTTGAATGGGATCAAGAATTGGTATATTGGCGAATTGGCAATCACTGAATAATTGCAATTGAGATCATCAAATTTGTTGCCCACATTGGAACTATTTTTTTTCTTTTCAGAATCAGCTCTAACAGTAGAATTCTTTTTTGATTTGTTACCACTCTCTTTTGTCATTGTGATTGAATTTAATACCACTTTCAAATAGCAAAGTAATAGAGATAATATTATTTCAGAGAAAACTACCAGGCCAGGATTTTAAAAAAAAATACTATCTTTTTCAACATTTTTAAAAGAATGTAGTATTATTAGCAATGTTTGGGTATTATATAATTAATAAAAGCGAAGATTTCTTAGTTTCCATGGAATTATTATACTTCATTCACGATTTTAATACTATTTAATTTCGATATAGAAGACTGAAATTTATCAATATATGAATAAGATCATATTATTGTTATGTTAAGTTTCTTCAAAAAATTTCATGAAAATACGGTGTTATATTCTTCAATTCTTTTGATTAGATGGAAATTAAAATTTGATGAAAAAAAAAAATATTTTTATTCTTCTCTTCTTTTTAAAAAAAATTTCTTCTTACTCACAGATCATCATTTACAATATAAATACAACATATAAGCAAATCTGCAACAATGTTTAATACCAATTATAATGCTGAATCAACAAAGTCATTTATGAATGCAATGGCGACGATGACCGAGTCCTTGAACAAATTGAATTTGGACTCAATATCACCTCCAGTCGAAGATCAGCGACAAATTAACAAAAAAAATACTGGGATTTTAGAGAATAAATTGAAAAGCTTTGATACTTTTTATCGTGAACTTTCAGAAATGAAATTAGATCTTAAAATTTCAATTGAACAACTTGAAGAGCTTGAATTAGACACTCTGGAAGAATCGGAATCGGAATCTGACGATAACGCTGATTTACTGATTTATAATCAATTAAACTTTGATTTTCAACAATTGGCTGAAAATAGACTGTTAAATAAACAAGAATTATTAGATAATGTCATTGGAATTTTGAAGACACATTCTGAATCTATAGAAGAAATTCAATCTTTATTGTTTGATTTACTTGGATTTGATGAATTCGATCTAATTTCTTTTATTGTGAAAAATAGAGAAGAAATAATACTGCAATCAGAGAAAGTAAATTCGGTATCCACTAAAAGCGGTGATGGTAAAAAAGATAATGTTTCTAGATTAATGACTCCAGCAATGATGCAACAATTGGTCAAGGAAAATTTTGCAAAAGCTAAAAATGAAAATCTTCTTCCTAGTGAATATTCTGGACTTGGTGGTAGTGCTATTTATCCACATGTTTTCCAAGAACATAATGCTGGTAATACGCTTTCTTTCTCAGGTAAAAAGTATGCCTTGCCAGTGGGAACTATTAGAGAAAGTTATGCTAAATATGAAGAAATTACTATACCGTCAAAGGAAACGAAGCCAAAATATGTGACAAATTCAAGATTATTACCAATCGAAGAACTTGATTTCTTATGTAATGGTACATTTAAAGGCTATAAATCTTTGAATCGTGTGCAATCTTTAGTTTATCCAGTAGCATATCAAACTAATGAAAACATGTTGATTTGCGCACCAACGGGTGCTGGTAAAACTGATATTGCTATGTTGACAATTCTTCACACTATTTCACAATTTATTACCACAGATAGTTCTACAAATGGTGAAATTAAATTCTCTGTAAATTATGATGAATTCAAGATTATTTATATTGCCCCATTAAAGGCGTTGGCTTCAGAAATTGTTTCAAAGTATTCAAGTAAATTAAAGTGGTTAAATATTCAAGTACGTGAATTAACAGGGGATATGCAATTAACAAAAACCGAAATTTTGAATACTCAGATTATTGTCACTACTCCTGAGAAATGGGATGTTGTAACTCGTAAAGCTAATGGTGATAATGAACTAATTTCAAAAGTGAAACTTTTAATCATTGATGAAATTCATTTGTTACATGAAGAAAGAGGTTCTGTTATTGAAACTTTAGTTGCAAGAACTTTACGTCAAGTTGAAAGTTCACAATCCATGATCAGAGTCATTGGTCTTTCTGCTACTTTACCTAACTATGTTGATGTTGCAGACTTTTTAGGTGTCAATAGACAAGTGGGTATGTTCTATTTCGATGGTAATTTCCGTCCAGTTTCTTTAGAAACCCACATTATAGGTATTAAGGAAAAACAGGGATCTAGAGAAGCTAGGGTTAGGCTTGACTCTGTGGCGTTTGATAAAGTTGTTGATTGTATGTATGAGAAAAAACAAGTTATGATTTTTGTTCATTCCAGAAAAGAAACTGTTAATACCGCTAAAAATTTTATATCTTTGATTAACCTGGAACAAATCGATTATAAACTTTTCAGATGCGATGACGAAACTAAAATTAAAGCTTTTGAGCGAGATGTTAGTAATAAAAATAGAAGTAAAGATATCAAAGAATTATTTCAGCATGGTTTCAGCATTCACCATGCCGGGTTACTTAGAAGTGATCGTAACTTGGTGGAGAAAATGTTTGCTAGTGGTGTTATTAGAGTTTTAGTCTGTACCACCACTCTTGCTTGGGGTGTTAATTTACCTGTATCTACAGTAATTATTAAAGGTACATCGGTGTATAATTCGGAAAAGGGTGGTTTGATTGATTTAGGAATTTCAGATGTTCTTCAAATTTTTGGGCGTGCTGGTAGACCTCAATTTGAATCATTTGGTAGAGCTATTCTTTGTACAACTCTGGACCGTATGGACCATTATGTTAGTTTATTAACCGAGCAGCATCCAATTGAATCAAAATTTATGAAAAAAATTGCTGATAATTTAAATGCTGAGGTTTCCTTGGGAACTGTTATGAATGTCGAAGAAGGTGTCAGATGGCTTGGTTATACATATATGTTTGTCAGAATGCGTCAAAATCCTTTCAAATATGGTATTGAGTGGAAAGATTTACAAGATGATCCTCAATTGATAGGTAAAAGAAGAGATATGATTATTACGGCAGCTAGAAGATTACATTCTTTACAAATGATTGTATTTGATGAACGGTCTATGTCATTTATTGCCAAAGATTTGGGTAGAATTGCATCGGATTTCTATTTATTAAACAATACTATTGAAATTTTTAATACCGTTTTGAACCCAAGGGCCACTGAAGCTGATATTTTTGCATCTATAAGTGTTAGTAGTGAATTTGATAATTTAAAATCAAGACCTGAAGAAGAAACGGAGCTTAAGAGCATTCAAGAGAATTACACTCAATGTGATATTCCAGGAGATATTTCATCTGCTTCTACGAAAACAAACGCTTTATTACAAGCATTTATCTCTAAAGCCAATCTTAAGAATTCATCATTAATCTCTGATGCTAACTATGTTGCTCAGAATTCCGCAAGAATTTGTCGTGCTTTGTTTTTTGTTGGCCTCAATAGAAAATGGGGTCAATTTTGTCGAATTATGTTGAATATTTGCAAAAGTATTGATAAAAAAATGTGGTATTTTGATCATCCTTTAACTCAATTTGATTCTTTGCCTCAACTGATTCATAAGCAATTAAGGGAAAATAATCCATCAATGGATTTCTTGAAAAATATGGAACCAAATGAATTAGGTGATTATTTGCACAATAAAAAAATGGGTAAAATTATGTACAAATTAATTGATAAATTCCCAGCTTTGCATATTGAAGCTGAAATTTTCCCAATCACGAGTTTAGTAATGAGAGTAAGGGCTTCATTTGAACCTGAATTCATTTGGGATAATAAATATCATGGGAAATTGCAAGTGTTTTGGATATTTGTCGAGACTAGTGATCATGATAGTCCTTTGTTACATTTTGATAAACTTTTGATAAATGCTCGTAACTTAAAGATGACCCATGAATTAGAATTTATGATTCCATTGCCTGATGATCCAATGCCTAATCAATTAGTTATTACAGCAATTTCAGATACCTGGATTGGTTCCTCCACAAGTAATGTTATTTCATTCAAGCATTTGATTAGACCTTCAAATGAAACTTTAACTACTAAACTTTTAAAATTACAGCCTTTACCAATTACTGCTTTACATAGTCCAAGCATTGAATCTATCTACTCAAGAAAGTTCAATTATTTTAATGCTTTACAGACAATGGTTTTCCATTCATTATATAATTCAAATTCAAATTCATTCGTTGGTTCTCCTACAGGTTCAGGTAAGACTGTTGTTTCTGAATTAGCTATCTGGCATGCATTCAGAGAATTCCCTGGTTCTAAAATTGTTTATATTGCACCAATGAAGGCGCTTGTTAGAGAGAGAGTTGATGATTGGAGATCAAAACTTTGTAATAGTGAAAATGGTAATAAGCTTGTTGAATTGACTGGTGATTCTACTCCAGATGCACAAGAAGTCAAGAATGCTAATATTATTATTACCACTCCAGAAAAATTTGATGGTATTTCCAGAAATTGGCAAACAAGAAAATTTGTGCAACAAATTTCTTTGGTCATTATGGATGAAATTCATTTACTTGCCAGTGATAGAGGTCCTATTCTTGAAATGATTGTTAGTAGAATGAATTATATTTCATCAATTACTAAAAAAGAAATTAGATTGTTAGGTATGTCAACTGCTGTTTCTAATGCCATGGATATGGCTAGTTGGTTAGGAATTCGTAAAAGCTCTGCTTTATTCAATTTTTCGCAAGCTGTTCGTCCAGTTCCTTTGAAAATGTATATTGAAGGTTATCCAGATAATTTAGCATTTTGTCCATTAATGAAGAAAATGAACAAGCCAGCATTTATGGCAATTAAACAACATTCACCTAATAAACCAGTATTAATCTTTGTGGCATCTAGAAGGCAAACAAGACTTACTGCATTGGACTTGATTCATCTCTGTGGATTAGAAGATAATCCTAAAAAATTCTTGAAAATGTCAGAGCTAGAATTAGAAGAAATTATTAAGAAAGTCAAAGATGATACTCTTAAATTATCCTTACAATTTGGTATAGGTCTTCATCATGCCGGTTTAGTGGATACAGACCGTCAAATTTCCCACAAGTTATTTGAAAATAATAAAATCCAAATTTTGATTGCCACATCTACTTTAGCATGGGGTGTCAATTTACCAGCACATTTGGTTATTATTAAAGGTACACAATTCTTTGATTCTAAAATTGAAGGTTATCGAGATATGGATTTAACAGACGTTTTACAAATGATGGGCCGTGCAGGTCGTCCAGCATTTGATACTACAGGTATTGCCATTGTTTACACTCGTGAGTCCAAAAAAGTTTTCTATAAACATTTCTTGAACGTTGGTTTTCCTGTTGAATCATCGTTGCATAAAGTTTTGGATGATCATATTGGTGCAGAAATAGTCTCTGGAACTATTAATAGTCAGCAGGATGCCTTAGATTTCTTATCATGGACTTTCTTATTCAGAAGAGTTTACAGTAATCCAACATATTATGGAATTGAAGATGTTTCTACTGCAGGTGTGAATAAATATTTGTCAGATCTTATTAACAATGTTATATTAAACTTGAAAGAGTCGAAATGTATCGAATTAACTACAGATGATGGTAGTATCAAGCCTACGCCATTTTTGGAAATCAGTTCGTACTATTATTTATCACATAAGACCATTAGAAATTTCTTAAAATATATTACTAATAATATCAATTTCCGTGATGCTTTAGCTATTTTATCCTTGGCTATTGAATATGATGAGTTGCCAACTAGGCATGGTGAAGAACTTATTAATATGGAATTATCAGAACAATTGAGATATGATATTATAAGTAGTAGTGCTGCTTCAAAAATTGCAGAAACAGATTCCCATGAAGCTGAAAATATTGAAAAAGAAACATTCAATAAGAAGAAGACTAAAACTACTAGTACTGCTTCTGAAAGCTTTTCGAGTTTACCAATTTGGGATCCTCATATTAAAACATTTTTATTATTACAAGCTTATATGACTAGAGTGGAATTACCAATTGCCGATTATGTTCAAGATACTGTCAGTGTTTTAGATCAAGCATTAAGAATTTTGCAGGCGTATGTTGATGCTGCTGCTGAATTAGGATATTTATCAACAGTTTTTCAATTTATTAAATTAATGGTCTGTATAAAACAGGGTTGTTGGTATGACGATGATTTAGTGACAAACCTTCCAGGTCTTGAATTACAATCTTTATCTTCTTCAAAGAAACATAAATTAACTATTGAAGATGTTGGAAAGCTGGCCGCAAAGAATGAATTAGCTAACCTTTCTATATACCAAAAAGTTAGATTCAAAGATAGAAATCATTTCATGAAGGTTGCCTCAAGTTTACCAACTGGTGAATTAGTAATTAGTGAACAAACTTCACCAGCTAATTTGGAAGTTACTCTTAATCATGATAATCCTGGTTACGGTGAAACTCAAGGAAACAATAGAAGAAAGGGCCACGACTTTAAGAGTTACTGTGCGAAATATCCAAAGGCTCAAAAAGAGTCGTGGTTTTTTATAGTAGGTGATCTTGCAAAAGATCAATTATATTTAATTGCGAGAGCTATGCCTAAAATATTGAATAATAAAGGTGTTGTTAAGTATAAATTTGAAATTCCAGAACTGTTCAGAGGTAGCAATCTAGATATTATTGCTATTAATGATAGTTTGGGTATCGAATACAGAACTAAACATTCCTTTATATAATTTTAGTTACTCACTTTCTGTCAATAAAAATGATAATAAATTTTAATGCATATATCACAATATAGATACATTATAATAAAAGCCGCTTTTTTTCTTTGGAATATAAGCATTTTTTTTCTGTATTTTTCACTGAATGAAGAAAAAAATACGTAATTGAAAAGTTAGTACTTATATTATATGATTTGATCAATTGAGAAGAGAGGACGTTAACTTTTGATTCGATTCTTTATTCCTTTTATTTGGTTACATTATTTTTTTTTTTTGATTTTTCTTGTTTTTTCGAATAAGATAAGGTATTATCTATTTATAAAAGATGTCTGAAGAGAAAGCTCCGTTATTGGAGAAAGAACAAGAATCTATCGAAATCAAGAAAGATGATGACAACAAGTCACAATCCAAATTTTGTAAGATATTCTTCGATTATATCGAACCAACTTTTGGTTTAATATTCATTACATTCATTGCATCTTATACTAGGCTTTATGAAATTGGGAAAGCCGACAAAGTTGTTTGGGATGAAGCTCATTTTGGCAAATTCGGTGCTTATTATAATCTTCATGAATTTTATTTTGATGTGCATCCTCCATTAGGTAAACTTTTAATTGGTCTTTCAGAACATTTAGCCAATTTTAATGGAAGCTTCTTATTTGAAAGCGGTACCAGCTATCCTGACTTTGTTGATTATAAATCCATCAGAATCTTCAATGCAGTTTTTGGGATATTAGTCGCACCCGCTACTTATTTATCTTGCAAAGCTTTGCAATTTAACCTTTGGACTGTTTATTTGATCAGTATTATGGTCGCCTTGGAAAATTCTTTTGTTGTTTTATCTAAATTTATTTTATTAGATTCAATGCTTTTATTTTTTACTGCTACTACCTTTTTATGTTTAACTATGTTCCATAATGTTAGTAAAATTCAAAAACAAGAATTTACTTATTCATGGTTACTTTGGTTGTTTTTAAGTGGTGTTTCCATTGGATGTGTTTGTAGTGTTAAGTGGGTAGGTTTATTTGTAACTGCATTAGTTGGTATTTATACCGTTTTTGATCTTTTCACTAAATATATTGATCCAAAAATACAACGTAACACTTATTACAAACATTGGGCTTATAGAATTGTCAATTTAATTGTGATTCCAATTCTTATTTATGCAGCTTCTTTCAAAGTCCATTTTGAAACATTATATAAACCAGGTACTGGTCATGCATCCATGTCTTCTCTTTTCCAAGCTAATTTAGTTGATTCCGATATTGAAAATTATCCAAGAAATATTGCTTATGGTTCTCAAGTTACACTTAGATCTCAAGGTCTTTCTCCAAATCTTTTACATTCTCATAGTCAATTATACCCAGAAGGTTCTAGGCAACATCAAGTTACTACTTATGGTTACAAAGATAGCAATAATAATTTTATTTTCACATATTCTAGAAAATCAGGATTACCAAGGGTTCCGGCTAATTTCACTGGTGCACCAACTTTTGTCAAAGATGGTGATCGTATAGCTCTTTACCATAAATCACTTGGTGCTAATTTACATTCTCATAAAATTGCGGGCCATGTTTCTAAAAGTGCCTACGAAGTTAGTGGTTATGGTAATGCCAAAATTGGTGATTTTAAAGATGATTGGATTATCGAAGTTGTTGAACAAGTTAAATCTGTTAACGAAACTTACTTCGGTGATGATTTTAAACAATTAATTCATCCGTTATCTACCAATTTTAGATTAAGACATGCTGAATTAGGGTGTTACTTGGCCACTACTGGTAATGCTTATCCAGCTTGGGGTTTTAAACAGGGTGAAGTTGTTTGTAAAAAATCATACTTCAAGAATGATAAAGGTACTTGGTGGAATGTTGAAGAACATATTAATGACAAATTACCAATTGTTGATGGCTATATTCCGCCAAAGCCTCTATTTTGGAGAGATTTCATTTTATTAAATTTTGCTATGCAAGCTTCTAACAATGCTTTAATTCCAGATGAAGATAAATTTGATAACTTAGCGTCTAAATGGTGGGAATGGCCATTATTACGTGTTGGTATTAGAATGGCCAGTTGGGGTTTACAAGATAAAAAATATTTCTTATTTGGTAATCCATTCACTACTTGGTTCTCTACATTAAACTTGGTAATATTTGTGATAATATTATTCAACAAGATTTATCTTTGGCAATCACAACAAATAAATTATAACTATGAGAAATTCTATGAATTCTTTACCAAAGGTTTATTAGCATTTTTTGGATGGGGTTTACATTATATGCCATTTGTTATAATGTCAAGAGTCACTTATGTTCATCATTATGTGCCAGCATTGTTCTTTGCAATCTTTTTAACTGGTTACTGTGTTGAAATGTTTACTAATAAATTAAACAGATTTATCAAGCCATTGGTTTACATTTCTCTTTATGCTTTAACTATTGGAATTTATCAATATTTCTCTCCATTGACCTACGGTATTGAAGGTGATATTCATAAATATCAATACTTACAATGGTTACCATCATGGAAATTTATTTAATATAGTTAAGGAAACAAATATATTTAATAAGACAAAAAAAAAATTAAAAATAACAAATAAATAAATAGATGCTTCTTTTTTTAAAAAGGTATATATGTACTAACCATTTTCACTATGTTAAGTTAAAATAGTTGTAGGAAGAATCATAATTATAACTGGTTATTAGTGGTGTGAAATTCAAGTAAACTAGAGTCAAAAATAAAATATAAGAAAAAAAAAAACTCTTTTTTCCTTTCAAACTTTTCTTTTCCATGCTATATACTGTTTATGTGTCGACCCACGCCCCACCCAAGTCAGCCGCACCAAGAAATTAATAGATCAAACAATAATAAACTTTTACATATTCAATAAATTATTTTATTATTTGATTACTAATAATCACTACATGTGAACAATTATAATAACTTTTTTTTCTTGACGAAATAAATAAATAAATACTACCAGAAGCTTTCGTCTAATCTTCTCACCTTTCTTATTGATATCTTCTTCTTCTTCTTCTTCATTATTCATCGTCTTTTTTCTCTCTTGTACATCTTTTATATTGTTAATGATACCCAGAAAGATATATACTTTTCTCTCTCATTGATATCTTTCATTGATATTTCTATTCTTTAAACAAATTTTAATTTAACTGATCGACCAATAACTAAATGAGAATAATAATATGACTATGACGCAAACAGAGGTTATAACCTCAAATGGGTTTACTCCTACTTATGAGATTAATAATCAACAGAAAATCCCTAAATCATTTCTAACTTCTAGAAAAAGATACTCCACTAATAGCCAACATTTAAACAAGATCATTGGATTTACGTTAGTAAATGAAAATAATAATAATAATAATAATAATAATAATAATAATAAATATTACGATAATGTTAACACTAATATCATCAAGGAAAATAATCATAAATACTCATCTCCAGTAATACCCAAAAAGAAGAAAAATGTCACATTTGCAATTGATAAGAAATCCAATATGTGTGAGTCCGAAATTTTGCCCTCTGCCATAACTGATGAAACCAATAGGCTTTCTCTTTATTTTCTTGCTTATAAGAAAAGCTTGATGACTGGATTTGCAGATCAAAACTATTGTCGTACTGATCCGTCAAGAACTTTTAGTATTAATGCATTAACCGATCAAAATACTAATAATTCTAATACTATCATAACACCATCAAAGGCAACTTTACAGCGGGCTGAAAGAGTTAAATTATTCTTTGAGAATCGTTATGAATATCTAGAAAAATATAATAGTAAATTTAAAGTGTTTCCATTAATTTCAAATAATCAGAATTATAATAATGATGATGATGCGCCTATGCAAAAATTAACCGTTGATATATCTTTAGATTGGAATCCTCTACAAATCATTAGAAACCGTAGCATGATTCAAAAGATAGATTCAAATGGTTACCAGAAAAATGAAATCATTTGTGATGGACATATTTATGAAATAAATCAGAAATTATCATATCCTTTAACTTCAACAACACTAAGTAATAACAATAGGGATACTAAAAATATATGGGAACTAAACTGTGCAGAAGTTGGCTATAATTATCATTGGAGTGTTCAAAATTGGTATATCTTACGAACTTCAAAAAGCAAGTTGAAATTTAGTCGATATATCAATGGGAATTATGACAGTAGTAATAACTTTAAGCAATCTTCAAATCGTCATCGACATCAAAATTCTTCAATTAGTGTAGAAAATAATAATAATAAGAAAAGCTCTTTTTTACGAAGTATGAATTCATTATCTAAAAGTCATAGAAATAGTAAAAGTTTGAGTAATGATGATGTTTCATCAAATTTTCTTTTCCCAACAATTGATTCAACATCTAACAAGTTGACCAGCAAAAAACAACTACAATATTCCAATACTAATAATAATAATAATTCAAATAGTAGCAATAGTTTTAATCTTAGTCATACTACATCATCAGATAAAATCCTGCCAATAACACTGAGTATTGATAATCAAGTGATTCATGAAGGAATTTATTATATCAGTAGCCACAATTATCCTGCTAAATATCTGTCACACGGTGGTGTGTTTACTCCAAGAAATGATATCCAGCATTCTCAAGCATTACAGAATTATAATGATGATTATAACGAACATAGATATTCTCAAATTAAATTGGAGAATGTTTCAAAAAAATTAAAGAAATTCGCCAATACATCAAGCATCAAAAATATCAAGGATAAAATATTAATGAATTCAACTATTGATAGTAAAGAAATCTTATTTATTCCAGACTTTCTTAATGATGACTCTTTTAATGATACTGGACCTTCCAATGAATTTTCTTTCAATAATACTGATACTCAAGATAATAATCTTTCCATTGGATTAAGCAAAGACACATCAATAACCCCCGTAGAGGATGGTGGAAATTTAATGTCTGTAATATCATTCAATTCGGTAATGGGCAATCACAAATCAGACTGTAATAATAATATTATAGATTCAAAAATTAATTCAAAAAAACATATTAATGGTAGTCTGCCTTTAAATAGTAACCTTAACGGTTTGTGGAATAGTAGTGAATCAAATTCATTTCAAAGTGTCGAGAGTCTGGATTTAAAAATAAAGGATAAACGTCCAAGTCTTGGAGTTGAAGATGATTACGACTTATTAAGATTAAATACTGTTGATGTGTCAATAATAAACGATGGTACTAAGACTTATCCTAGTAATGGATTAGAATTGAAAAGAAGTATTAAACATATTAATGCGGGACTTTATGTGTTAAATAGAAAAATCATTATTGAAAGAAAATATTGTGAAAGAAGTTTTGAAATTGAAAATAATAGTGAAAATGACTACTTAAAGAATAACTTGAAATCATATTTCAAACTTCAAACAAATAATCTCTTAAACTTAATTGAATTAACTAGTTCTTTGATGCTCATATATACTAACTCATTAACATCAAATATTCAACACCTTAATAAAATAAGGGTTGAAATTAATAAAAAATATTATAAAGTTGATATGATATTATCTAAATCAGACAGATTCATATCCAATATCAATTCAAGACTCACAATTACTTTGAAAAATATAGCAGATACAATTGCTAAAAACAATTCATGTGATATCAAAAATTTAAGTATAAATGGCAGTAGTTTTTTACAAAGAATAATGTTTTGTATCTTAGAATATACAATAATCTCGTTTCTCTATTTTCTTTGGTTTACTGTTAATCTTATGAGACTTTTCTTCAGAATTTGTACAATAATTATAAGGATTATTAAATGGATTCTTTGGTAAAAAACCATACCACATTAGACTTTTTTTAAATAATCAATATGACATAGTATTACTAAAATAACAGATTTTAATTTTTTGTAAAAAAAAAAACATTAACGTTCATATATTAAATAATCTATTTGAGAATAAAATAAAAATCGAGAAAAGAATTAAGAAAGTAAAGTATCCCATAACGAATTTTCTTTTTGAAAATTATTAGAAAAAATATTAACTAAATAAAAGTCATTATGAAGATGTTGTAATAATTTATAAGTAGTTTCATATTTTTTTTCTTTCTTTGATGCCTTCCATTTAACAAAATAAAGATTTGCCCATTCTTTAATAATTTTAAATGCTTCTTCTTTCCAATTTATAAAACTTTCACCTTCAATCATTGTTGTTTGAATGATTTCTTTATTTGGGAATACACCCCAAGTTACAGCTGATGATCTATTATTTGGACAAATATTAGTATCTAAAATTTTTGAATTAGTATCTTGATTACTCAAGTAATAACTTATTTCCCAATTATTTTCCTCACCAGCAGTTGTTTGATTATGTTTGACAATCTTAGGTTTTAATTTATTATTCCAATCTTCTTTTGATATTAACAATTCAACATATGCCTTTTGATAAACATAGCCGTTTTTAGAACCCCAGCCAAAAATAGGGTCATTAGATTTACAGCCGTTAATAGCAGGTTGTGATGATAAGGAAAACCAATGTTTAGAATTAATATCAATTAATTGTTCTTGAATTAATAAAGTTTCAGAATCAATGTCTAAATCACTAAATGGAATTGCAGGAATTTTCTTGGTCAAATGACCAATAAATAATTCTGAAAGTTCATCTAAAGATTGTGGCGAACCCCAAAGATCTTCTATTGCATCTTTAATCCCATTTGGAATTTTTATAGATGGACCATACCCATCAATTTCACCATAAGCAGGAGATCTGGAATCACCAAATCTACCATTTGGAAATTCGTCCCAAGTAGCTTCTTTACCAAGGGCCCCCACCCCAGAAGAAATAGCAATAATATCTTTCTTTGAAAATTTCTTAATATTTCCCGCAGCATTTTTATTCAACTGATTAGTTAAAGGACTTGCAACATTTATAATTTGAGAAGATTCTTCAGTAGAAAAATAATTAGATTTTGAGACAATTTTAGCAATTGAAGATTCTAAATTTAAAGTGTAGAAATGAATACCTTTAACATTTTCATTCTTTGATTTGGCAAATATTTCATCGATTAATTTAACTAATATTGATACTCCAATTTCTTTAACTTTACTATCATTGGCTTTTTCATTGAATTGATTAAGAATTGAAGGTGGGATTGAAGAATGAGAAAGTTTAGAAATTCTTTGAAATAATTGATAATTATTTATCGGGATGACACCAGGAATTAAAGGAATTTTTTTCAATTCCGGAATTGATGATATACTATCTTCAAACTTTAAATATTTATCAATATCAAAAAATAATTGGGTAATAATGAAATCACCGCCTGCCTTTATCTTTTCGACTAAATAGGGTATATCATTTTTATAATTTTGGTTTGAATCATCAGAACCTTCAACATGACCTTCTGGATAAGCAGCGACACCAATTGCAAAGTAATCACCATATTGTTGTCTTATGTATTTAATCAAATCAACGGCATAATTAAATTCATTTTCAGATTCTGTGTCATTTTTATTAAAATCTACTACAGTAGGCGGATCCCCTCTCAATGCTAAAATATTGCAAATTCCAACTTCTTTGGCTCTTGCTAACGCATTATCAATAATTTCTTTATTGGTGTTCGTACAAGTTAAATGAAGACAAGTAGTTAAATTAAAGGCGCTCTGGCAATAGGCAGCAAGCTCCAATGATTTCTCTGCAGTTGAGCCACCAGTACCCCATGTGATATTAATAAATAATGGGTTTATTATTGATAATCTTTCAATTCTCGCTAATAAATTCTTCAACCCAGTTTCTGTCTTTGGAGGGAAGAATTCTAAAGAGATAAATTTCTCGCCCTCTTTGAGATTTTTGATCTTATCATCAATTCTAATACTGCTCATTATTTATGGTATAATCCCTCTCTCTCTCTCTGTATATATATACTATATGCTGGTTGGTTATTAGTAATTAGATTATAGAAAATATTGTCATTATTGATATAAGTTACTCATTTTCCTGTTAAAAAGAAATTTAAGGAAAAATGAATCAAGAAAAACATCCTTACATCTGTGTAAAAAAAGAATGGAAAATTCGCTAAAAAAACGATGAGCTCATTCACAACTAGATCTATGAATATGGCAATGGTAATAACAATGAGGATATATTGTTTCACAGTTGATTTTAACTCATTAGCAATAATTACAAGGACAGTCGCTTTTATTTAATAATGTCAATTAAGTCAAAATATTTTTTTTAAGTCATGTCAAAATTATAATTAATTAGATAAATGCACACATGTGATACATGCATTGCAGTATAATATTATTTACATATTCCAATGCATTGATGATACCGATGATACACTCTTTCTTCGAATAAAACAATATGAAAAATGAATGAAAATACTGTATTTATTGCTGAGAACTAGAAAGGAAAACACATGGAAGCCAAAATTGGTAAATGGAGAACAAAAAGAAAATGGAGATTGTAGAGAAGTTATAAAGTAATGTTGAGCGAAAAATAGTAATCATGGTAATGTATTGGACAAACAACAAAAAGTGGTGATAATTCCATATAAACTTAAACACTCTTCTATTATTCGGTGGCTTCATTTTCTTTCTTCTCAATTTCATTTTGGGGTTTTAGTTTTTCTTCATACAGAGAAAGGGCCTTCACAGTATTCGGTATTTGTTTGTTTGGGGTCCAATTTTTTTGGTTTTTTGACTTTTTTTTCTTTAATTTTTATTTTTTTTTTTTGGCTTTAGGAGTTAAAATTGGGAATTTAAAATGGAAAATCATACTAAAAAAGTATCTCTGCGTTATAGGATATGTTTTTGTCATTTAGACAAGAAATATCAAATTGAATAATTATTATTTTACATATTCTATCTATTTATCCTTTTTCATATATTTTAATTTTCCATTATTGGTATTTTAAACCTGTTTATCACTATCTTTTTCTATATTTATTTATCTTTATTTTTATTCTGTGTTGGTTTGTGTTATCGCCTAACCCTCAATTAAACAATGTCGTCATCTATGGAGAATGATGTCAAGAACGCCCTTGAAAAATTACTCCAAGATACAAACAATGAACATATTCAGATACAGATATCCAATATTCTTCAATCACATGGACCAAAGTTTGCTCAATTGAGTACCAATTTTGTAATCGACTATTTTAACCAAACTCGTGATTTAACAAAGATTTTTAATTGCAATATTATAGATATATTTGTGGCTAAACTTTATGCCTTGAATTTTCTTCAAAAATATCATCAATCAACAATGACCAAGTATCTTTCTAATGTCTTTCATGAGTTATCTATAAATGCTACTTCTGGTCAAGCTATTCAATTATTACTTGATCATAAATTAGCCAATACTTTGGTGTCTATTCTTTACACCCTTTCGGACCCCCATATAATACCCTCAGAAAGTGAATTAAACAACTCTAATAATATTAATAATGATGACCACTCAAATAGCACTGATAGTGATGAAGAACAATATATTAAAGCTAATTATCAAAATCTTTTGGTCAATTATTTGGATAAATTGAATTTTAATGATCGACTAATTCTTATTGATTCTGAATTTTTCGATAAATATGTCAATAAACCATTTATCGATTCTTATAATACCACAGAAAATATCATAATTTCAAACAACAATAATAATACTAATATCAATGATAGTATGAACGCTGCTGTGGATACTAAAAACCTTAATAATAATACTGCAGATACTTCTAATGCACCAATTAATCTTGCTATAGTTATATTGAATAGACTCTGGAATAATAAGGAGTATAGTGAAGCTATTGCTAACCATATTCTCACTTCCTCAAAATTAATTCAAAATATGATTATTTTTTTGCAAGTTAATAAATATAATGTTGATTTATACTCTGACACTTTTAATTCTATTATCAATTTTTTCCGCATATTGATAAGGAAGGCTTCAAAGGAACAAATATTGGCTACCGAATCTATAATGTTAAATCTTTATAGAGATTTATTCAATTTTTTAATTATGACATCAATTACAGCGTTCAATTTCAGAATAAATATAATAAAATTACTCATTGATATTATTGAATTAAATGGTAATGGTAATGGCATTAAATATACCATTAATTTATATTCAAGTGATCTTTTAAATCAAGTTTTTACATTATTATTACATTCAACTAATTTCTCTAATGACTTAATTATTATCAAATTTATCTTTATTCTTTGGGATCAAATACCGAATTTATCCGAATACTGTACACCATTGAGTTCATTAACCATAAAGAGATTAATTGATCGTTTTGATAGTACTATATACTTAAGTCTTTATAATCGTTTCACTGAAAGTGATTCAACTGACAATAATGACGATGATGATGATGAATTAATTTTGTGTCAGCCGCAGCAGAAACTGAGGAACGTGATTATAGATCATATTTTCCTTTTAGGTTATTATCTTGAATTAATCACCCACCCTAATTTTATTGAATATGTTAATCGTCGTCAAACATTACCATCTGATTTAAATTTTGAAGATATATTACTTTTATCACAGGTTTACGAAACTCTTGATTTAATATTAGCCAAATTTAAAGATTCACCTAAAATTATTCAATGTTGTTTTAAGATTTTTAATTTTGCTAATAATCCTTTACTTGCTAGTCAATTCATTGAAAATGAGACTATTGGTGATATAACTAAATTTATAATTAATTATAATGATGAGCATAATAATGATAATAATGATAACAGCAATCAATTATTCCATATTTTGGATATATTAACTCTTAGTTATCCAGCAAACAAAGATAAATCTCAAGGAATTTATGATTCAGTGGTTGGAATTTTTTTGAAATCACCCTTAGTTCAAAATTTATTAAAAAAGTTTATTAATAATAATGATACTTCAGTAATGTTAATTTTAAGTAGATTATCATCAATATCGCCATACATAATTTTTGAATTTTTAAATGATAAGAATAATAGGTTCTGGCACAGTGTTGAAGTTGGTAATTTTGAAAATTATTTGATCAATACTTTTAATTTTAATTTATTCATAGACTATAAAACAGCTTGTCAGTTAATATCAAATGATCCTAAGAATATAATTATTGCTGGTGAAGAAACTGTTTTGGATTACACGAATTTGTTTCATTTAGCCATTATTGATAATTTAACATATCATGGAATTTTTTATAATGACAATAATTCGCCATTAGTCATTGGATTACATAAAATGGATATATTGACTAAAATATCGACGGTTATCAAAAACAATGAGCATAATCGTTTTAATAAAAATAATGCTAAGATCTTGGTTGAAAAATATTACGATATCACTATTAATTATCTTAGTTTCAACCGTGCAAATAAAGTCGATTATATTGTTGATAGTGACATTTTAAAAAGTTTACACATGGTTTCTAATGATGAGCATTTTAAATTGAAAGTGGAAATCATTTATAATTATTTGTCGTATCCGTTACATTCATCTCAAGTTCAATATATCATTGATAGTTTCAGAATTCAGAATTTATTTATTAATCTTTTAAGGAAGTTTGCAGCTGAACCAGCATTATGTGATGAAGCAACTATTAATTCGAATTCTTTGTTTTTCAAGAGTTTTTTCAAATTGATTAAGATTTCTGCGATGTTTGAGAAAAGTATTAACATTCATAAATTCTCAAGTATTAATAAACTTTTGATATACAGTGGTAATTTTTTGAATGAATATAATCACAATTGTGGATCATCTCCTCCAAGTGAAGAATTGTCAGAAAAAGTCACGTATTTATTAGATTCCATATTCCAAATTATTGAACATTTAACCATTGATTTTTGTTACTATAATATTCAATACCAATCAAAAATTATTGAATATTTGATCATTTTGTTGGATAAAATCATTGATAATTCAAGTTTAATTGTTAATCATCCTTTACTTCGAATTCTTTATTTTACTGGATGTCATTATAGTTATGCCTCTTCTACTGAACTTTCTCAACATCCTGAATTCCAATATTCAGTCCCTGTTGCTGGGGGTGCAGTACCTGAAATTGCTGCGTCTGGCACTATTATTAATATGCAAAACAAAAAATGTTTTATTATGTTACATGAGTATATTCCAAGATTACTTAAAATATTAACGGTTAATGATACTAAACATGGTGGAGATTTTAAATTATTTGAATATTTTTTTTCATTTTTAACTGCTTCAATTTTCTTACCTGTAAATGATCAATATCCTTATATTATTGAAACTGTGTTAAATGCATTGAAATCTTTAGATAATAATTATCCTAATTTAAAAACTCAAAATAACATGAAATCAGCAAATTCCGCCTCCATACTAACATTAGACAACAATAAAAATATGAGAAGTGGTGAACAACAACAACAACAGAAGCAAGTACTACAAATACCTTCAGCTACAGTGCACAATACTGGTGGAAATGCACAACCACCATCCAATAATATTTTTAAAGTTTTGTTGAAAGACACTAAATTTAATTTGCAATATTTTGTTATCAATACGTTAAATGAATTATTATTATTGTCTGAAAATTTAGGGTTATTGTTGAATGTTACTCGAGTTTTGATTAATGATTTCAATATAAATTTTGATTTCATTGACAATTTACTCTTAATAGATGTTAGTTCTGATAATTACATTTATTTTATTTGCTACAAACAAGCCATTTCTAAAGTTCTTAATCGACAATAGTTTATATACACTCTTTTTTTTCTTTTTTTTTTTTTTTTTTTTTTTTTTTTTTTTTTTTTTTTTTTTTTTTGTTATTTCCATTTATTCTCCTACATTGTAAGTAGCAAAAAATTAAATCAAAAAGAAAACGTAATATATAATATAACTAATGTAAATATATATAAAAAGTTGTTTTTGATTGCAAGATCTAATCTTTATAGATGTTATTATGCAAATATTTCTAAACAAACTCCAGTAGTATTGAATTTTTCAATTTTCAATTTATTTTTTTTTTTTTATTCAATATTGAAATTGGTCGAAAAAAAATTTTTTTTTTTTTATTTTTTTTTTCCTACTATGGAAGATATTATAATCAATACTAAACTGTTTTAACTTTATAAAATAATAATATAAAGGAGGAATTTAAAATATCTTCAATAATAATGTTCAGCAGATACTTTATTAAGTCAATAAAATCACCTGGTTTAAGCACTAGTGTACGCTCCATACATAGCGTACCTAAATTAGTCAATGATTCAGCTTGGTCTAAAAATGGTATTGCAAACTTATATTCACCACAGGGATACAAAACTGCATGGACAGATTATCAAAACTACTTAGCAAAGAATTTAACCATGTTGACCGTGGGAACTGATTTAGAAAGTCAAAGTGCTTTCCAACTTATATTGACTACTGGAAGCAACCAATCACAATCTTTAATTTTCCATTATGCCTCACAATTACATAACAATCATTTGTTCTTCAGTTCATTATTAGAAAATCCAACGAATAACAATAAAGTCATGTCCAGAGAATTAAAAGATAAAATTGTTGATTCTTTCAAATCTGTTGAAAACTTGAGAAAACAATTCATAGAGGAAAGTATGAAATTAAATAATAATGGTTGGATTTTCTTGGTGGAAGGTCCTGATAAAAAATTATCTTTAAAAGTTTCTAATAACGATGGTACTCCTTACTTATACTACAGAAATCAAGAATGGAACTTAACTGCACCAGTGTCTTTACATGAATATTCACAATTAATGAAGAATCAAGAAAATTTAAATAATAAAGTGAAAGATTATACCTTACCTTTACTCAGCGTCAGTCTTTGGGATTATGCTTACTTTGATGATTATGGTTTAGAAAAGAAACAAGAATATTTAGAAAAAGTTTGGGATGCTATCAACTGGGAAACTATTAGTAGAAGAGTTTTTGTTTTACCATAAATCAATTAATTAACTTATTAGTTATTATGGATTTCTTTGTTTGTTCTTGTTTTTTCTTTTTTTTTTTTTTTTGTCTTCGTGGGGAGAAAAGGAAATGCAAATCTTGAAAATACTATGTAAATGGAACATAGTTTTTAATCTGTATTTAAATAGATTATACTAACTATATGTAAATAAATCAATATTAAAATCTATCTTAATAAATAATGATACAAAAAAAATTGATAATAATTCGTAATTTTTATTAATATATACATAAAAAGAAAGAGAAGTAAACTTACATATTCATTGATCTCATCTTCATTATTCCAATTCTTGCCTTTAAATTACTAGTCACTTCATTAGCTCGTTTCCATTCATCACTGTTAGGATTCACTTCTTCTTGTGCAGTTAGGGCATTTATGCTTTCATTGCTACTACTGCTGCTAATTATACTAGCACGTTTAGATCTATTAATAGCACTTCTACTACTACTATTCACAAGACCGTTAGTATTAATGTTACTGTCAGAAGATCCACTATGTTGATGATAATGATGCGGCTGATATCCAAAACTCGCCCTTTTACGAACCATAGAAAAATCATCTTTTTCTTGGATTGATAAGCCCTCAAGGCCATTCTCAATACTTTTATGTTGTGATGGAATTTCAGATAGTCTTCTATTACTAAGCTTTGATAAACTATTTCTTTTATTCATCGCTACTGCATAGCCCCCTGGTGGCATAGACAATCTTGCCATACGTTTGTTATTACTACTACCAACATTGTTGTTAAGGTTGTTGTTGTTGTTGGATTCTCTTGCTTCAGTTGCTTTGATAACTTGATCTTGTAATCTGCTAACACGATCCTGTAATTCGTGAATTAATTCTTGAGATTTTTCATAATCAACTTTTAATCTCGAAATTTGTGTATCTTTAGATTTGGATAAAAGATTATTATCAGTAAATTTTCTAGATAATTGAAGATTGGCAGATCTTAAGGTCTCTGCTTCACTTATTAAAATATCACGTTCTTTAATAAATTCAGTTCTTAATGTAGCAAATTCCCTTCTTTCAATCTCCCATTCAGCTTTAGCCTTTCTTAAGCTTTCTAGTTCTTTCATTATACTTGGGTCATTATGAACAACACTGTGATTATTATTTGGGGTACTACTACCACTAATAGCATTATTTCGTTTTGAAGGTGTTGAAACTACTGATGAGTTTCTTTTATTTGATGGTAAAGATCCAGGTGTCACTGTTGCTTTATTAGAAATCATTGAATTTCTTTTTGTGAGTTTCAGTCCTCCTATAGTTGATTTATTAGGAGTTGTTGAAGGTGTATTATTACTTAAACGTGATTTAATAGGGGTAGTTGACGATGATGTAGCCTTGGGTATTGCTTGAGAAATTTTATTGGCAATTGAAGATTTAGGTCTCTGTTTTGCTTTATATGCTGGTTCCGGTGCCGGTTCTTTCACTTTGGGTATTGGATCAGGTGCCAGTGCTGCTTTGACTTCGGCCTTTTCATAATATTCGTTAATCTTCTTTAATTTTAAACTATCTACTCCATCAAGTAATTTTTTTAAAGGTCTTTCACCGATAAGTTTCATTAATGTCCCAATAGATTGTTGAGCTGCACTACGCACTGGTCCTTGCATATCATTAATACCTCTAAGGAAACATTTCATCATTTCAGTAGTCTCTTCTTGAGTTGGTAAAGTAGTAGTATTTGCTAAACATCTTGTACAAAAGTTATACGATTCTTGTTTAACTTTTGGAATTTTGTTCTTCGTTAATACCATTAAAGTATCTTCTAACACTGTTTCTAATGAAGAATATTGAAACATTGTATCTATAGCTTCAATTAAAGGATTTAACACAGCAAGTTTCTTTTCTTTAGTCCTCTCAAGTGCTGGAGTAAAAACTATTGGTATATATTTATTGAAATCAGATCTTAACCCTTTATTAAGTGAAACTAGCATTTCTGTAGCCAATTGCACCACTTGCAAATTAACATCTGTAATACATTTGGCAAAAAGTTTAATTAACCCAGTGTAATCATCACTGGCTTTAAATCTTAAAGGTTTGAATAATTGTTGAATATTTTCTAACAGTTCTTTTCTTTCTTTCCATTTAGACGATCCAAGATTGGCTTGTAAATTTTCTGGTAATTTGCTAATAATTTCTGCTGGTTCTATTAAGTCAAATGGGTCAAATTCCTTTTGAGATCCTGCATTACCATCGGCTACACCAGTGTCACCATTTCTATCTCCTTGATTACTGTTCGCTGCCTCAGATTCAGCAACTCTTAATAATTCTTGTTGAGTTCTTAATAAGCGAATTTGTTGAGGTTGTTCATCAGGTAACTTTTCAAATTGCAGAGTTAACTCTTTTTGTTGAATTGGTTTAACATCTGAGAAAATTAAAGTACTAAATGCATCACCCATCCATTTATATAATTCAACAGATATATTCATAGCTTCTGTTCTCACTTTACGATCCCCATGCAGAAAAAGTTTTGGTAATGAAGATAGTATTAATTTTGGATCAACCGTTTTTGCCCCATAATTTCTATAAATCTCATAAATTGCATTGGCCACACCAACTACGACTTTAGGAGTTCTGTGAGTTAAGTAAGGAACCAATGCTTCCATTACAACACTAGGTTCGTCCATTTCAATTAAAAGTAATATTGCTTCAATTGATTTGGATTTTGTACCAGATCTGCTACTACTAAGACCTTTTTCTATTAATGGAGTCAATGCTATAGGACGAACCTTCAAGCAAGCTTTAGGTCCAGCATATTTTAAAAAGTTGACTAATAATTCTACCCCTTTCTCCTGGGCAACAACATTAGAATCGCCCACTATTCCCTTGAAGATGGTAGCATTTGATAAGTATGGTGAGAAACATGAATCATTTTCGCTCGCAGATTTCGAGAAGATATCGCTGACTTCCAAGTATGCGGCCGATCGCACTTTCCAGACTTTATGAACAAGTCGCTGCTCTAAAGGTAATTTTGAATAATCTTCCTCTTGGTCTGCCATTAAATTATTATTATTATAATTATTATAATGATGATATTATTTATAGTAGTTTTTTATTTTATTTTGTCTCTTTTATATTGATAGTTATGTGTTTATATTATACTTTGTTGCTCCTTCATGAAAATCATAAGTAGATCAATTTTAAAAATTTTTTGTTTATTTTTCTTAGATTTCTCTTTTTTGTGTTTTTTTAGCACCTATAAGAAAACACGCTAAAAATACAATCTCACTTACATTGTTTGGAAACAAAGAGACATTTGTTATAAAAACAAATTTAAACATAAATATTATTCTTTTTCCTTTTTTTTTTTTATAATTATTTATATATGATTATAAGCAGACAAAATAAAATAATAAAATAAAATATATAGAATGTAGCGAATGTAATTTCTTATAATAAACGTATACCTTGAGCTGCAGCTTGTGCTAATAATTCAGTTCTTTTGATTGACGCAACAGCTTCTCTTTCAGTTAATCTAGATTTAACATATTCTTTTTCACCTTTAGCAATAAGGATTCTTAAAATTATATTTTCAGTTTGTTGTTTCGATGCTAATGGATCTTCTTTGGCTTCTTTAACTTGACGTTCGGTTTGAATTCTAGCATTTACTGACCCTTGAGCCATAACAGTTCTGGCTCTAGCTATAGTACCAGATCTTGTTAACTTTGTAGGTTTACCTCCTTTCTTTGGTTTGTTTAAAATCTCCGGTATATCATAATAGTTCTTATTGCTGATGAATTGATTAACTAATGGGGCTAGTTTTTGCAGCTCTTCCATTAATTGATTAACATCACACACATAATTCACAGGGATCAATAATAAAGTTTGAAATTTTTCATTTCTTAAATCTTCCATAGCCGGACCTTCACCATTATGATGGAAAAATTCAACACATAAGATTCTTAACCATTCAAATACCACTTCCATTTCTATTTGGGTTAAAGCTCTATCAGAACTTAATGTTAAATTTTGTAATTTACTTTGAAGATTATACCAACCACCATTATTACTATTAGCACTATTGCCTCTGTTCATACCAGTAGTAGAAATTAACGAATTTCTGGCAACACTTAATGCTGGTAAGAGTAAAAGATCGGCAGTAGTTAAAATAATGTCCCAACTACCAAGCATGACTTTAAATAATAATTTTATTGTAAGAGTCTCTGCTAATGTTTGCAAGTTAGCATTTAAATAATCACCTAATGCAGAAATGGCGTCTCTTAATTCTATTTTGTCTGGTTTATGTTGGCCGTTACTACCACAAATAGTTTTCAAAGTCTTTCTAGAAATAGAATGATGAATAAACCTAGAAAATTTGTTGACTATTAATGTTATAGTTCTATCTCTTATTCTGACTAAAGATCTATGAGCTCTACCAAGACAGAAAAGTGCATCAAATTTATCATTTTCCATAGAAATTGAAAATTTCAATTTACCTTGAGTGTCCAAATCATACCATCGATCTGTTGGAATACCATTATCATTAAACTTATTTGGATCCAAATGAAGAGTACAACGACCAACGATATTATGATTTTTTTCACTTGATGATGAAGTATCCCAAATAGTAGCCGTTATAAAACCAGGATTAGAAATTGGTACTGCAAACTCAAATTCTTCGTCCCAGTGTGGATTTAAATCATCTAAAATAATTCTAGTTTTACCAATAGTAGTTCTTGAATTAGAATCAGTTAACATAACATAACAATCTGAATAACCATCGGATCCCATAGCTTTTAAACCTTCTGCTTTAGCGACTTTAATAGAGAATAAATTAACTGTACCAGAAGATTTAGCTGGACCATCATATTTTTCAATACAACTAGAAACTTTTTCAGGATTAACAGATTCTTCTAATTTATCAATTCTGTTTAACATAGCACCGATATTATTCAAGGCGACACAAGTCTTTCTCTTAAATTGATAAGGTGTTGGCATTGCTTCTAATCCATTAGTAGTAGCACCAGTGACAGCATTTTTAACATTATTAAACCATTTTAATGCATCTTCAGGGGCACCCATGTTTTCACTGCTGCTACCAGCACCAGTACCATTCTCATTACCACCATTACCATTTTCAATACCTTCAGCGCCCAGATCAGTAGATTCAACATTTAAATCTTCATTAACAATTTCTAAACATTTTAACCCATATAAGGAAATAGAATCAGATATACCTTTAATCATAATAGTGTATAGTTTATTCAATTGATATTCATTCTCCCATTCTAAATCTTTAATAATATTTAAAGACAGAGTGAAAAGTTGAGTTATATCTCTAACTGAAGAAGAACATTTATCGGGATTATGTTCAAGATCATCCATATCAATTTCAAAACTATCATCATTGAATGCACGAAGTACAATGTTTGATAAACCTTCACTAGATGATGAAACGAATTTTTCAATAAATGGATAGAAAAACTTCTCAATGTCAAATGGATAAGGATCTTTCTTGATGTTAGCTACTTGGGAATAAGCGAATCTGATATCATTTAATTTTTTGTATAAAGTGATCCAATCATTAGATGGAATTTCTTCAATTTGTTCTGCTGGATAACGAACTATATGATCCAACATAGATTGTGCATCATAACCAAATAATAAAGTAAATTTCAAAGTAGAAATTCTAGTGACTTTCAAAAAACCTAAGAAATCATTTTTAAATCTAGCTTGTGTAGTTTGTAATGTATTAATGATTTCATCAGCAGCATTGAAAATATGTATCAAATCTAAAGATCTATCAGTAGGAATCTTGGAAATAATTGTACCATATTTTTTCTCGATAGCAATTGATAAAGTTTTATTGAATTTAGATTCCCATTTTTTAGGTAAATTAGGCTTCTCGACAACATTTTCAAAAGTTGGATCTTCATTGATAAATGAAAGAAATTTAAGATATGCAATAAATCTTGGTTTTGTTTGACCAAATATCCCCAGAAATAATTCTCTAAGAGTATGCATAGTTTGCAAATAGCAGCTTTTGATATTATTAGCCCATTCCTTAATATCAGGGGCAGGCCATGCCTCCATATCTTGTTCATCTTCATCTTTAATAAAATTAAATGCAAGAGTAATAATTTCTTGAGTCTTCTCAACATCAATATCAATTATTTTTCCTTCCAAAGTACAAATATTGGTGATTGTACTGTTAGCTGCAGAAAAACATAAGCTGGCCTTTGAAGAGTCTTGAATTCTCCAAAATTTAGCAACTTCTTGTAATAACTCAAGAGTAGAATTACTAAAAATTTGATTAGAATCTTTTGATAATTTCAAGCATTGTTCTAATAATCTTAAATAAAATAATCGTGGATTATAAGGAATGATATAATAAAGCCCCGATTTACTGGTTGGTAATTCTTGACGTTTCATAGCAGTTGGACGTTTTAATCTTGCTAATACTGCAACAGTTGCATTAATTTCTCTTTCCTTCCAAGCATTATAATTTGTTATATCAGTAAAATCTTCTGGGATAATTGCTCCAATATCTTTATTAGTACTAGCAAGCTGACCCTTTAAATCTTCTTGTAATGCAGTTTCATTTGTTATAGCTTTCAATCTATTAATATCAGTTTGCACAGTTTTTGGGTCTTTATTGAAAATTGTGGCAACAGTTTGTGCCATTGACATTTTATCTAATCCACAAGGAGGTTCCATGAAAGTAGTATCAAAATCAGTGCCTATACCATTAACACTCCCATTATTATTAGTATTAGGACTATTCGAAAGGTAATCAAACATGGTTCTTTTCTCATTTAAAGATTTTCTCACTGAAGTTAAATGAGTGATAAGGGCCTCAGAATTTTTCTCATTTTTAGATATTTTAATTAAAATTGAAATAAAGTCAGTGACTTCTCTGAAAATCACAGAATTATCATCTATCGTTGGATCAGTTTTAATGAAAGTTTTCTCCTTGGTGACAACCACTGTATATTCAGAGATTAATGCATCAGGATTTCTTATAGAATCAGCATCGAGCAGTTGCATTTTCCCAAAAAATGCTAAAAGACAACGTCTATTGGCAGAGCTGATCCTCGAATTAGGATCATCAATTGCTATATTTTTGATTGTTCTAGTAAGTTCTTTAGGAAAATATTTAGAAAAACGCACTTTTGAATTAGCTGGGTCGCTACTGGTTTCAAAATGTGAACGAATCTTAAAATGTTGTTTGGCACTTGAAGCAGTACTTGAAGCAGTTCCAAGATAAGATAATCTTCTAGAACTAGAAGTTGTTGTATTAGACATAGTAACGGTTAAACTAGATCCTGTAGTGGTACCTGTTGTTGAATTAGATGCTGTTGGAGTTAAAGAAGGTACTGATTTGGGCACTTGAATAGGAGTACGGAATCTCGGTTCAATTTTATAATTTATAATGGCTACCTGTAGCACTTTTTCATAAACATCATCCATATTGACATATTCCCTTTTAATTGGAGCTGGAGTTAACAGGATAGAGCTTCGAGCACTTCCAATTGTTGATATTGAAGATTGTCTTGCCATCTTATTGTATTATTATTTTGATGATGATAATTGAAAGATATATATTAAATTTTGAGTTTGATA
Source organism: Saccharomycopsis selenospora (assembly GCA_030583325.1). Taxonomy (NCBI): domain Eukaryota; kingdom Fungi; phylum Ascomycota; class Saccharomycetes; order Ascoideales; family Saccharomycopsidaceae; genus Saccharomycopsis; species Saccharomycopsis selenospora. Next base: position 57,387 of record JAJMHY010000043.1, on the reverse strand, counting down.
AATTATATTTTATATATTATTACTACCGTATTAACAAGTAATACCTTATCATTCTCTTTAAATAATTAGTGGTGATAGTGATATAACAAAAAAAAAGTAAGAAATTTGTGATACAGATGTGGTTTCTTACTCAAGTGGCTAAAAATGAAGAGGGAAAAAAATGAAAGCAAAAAAAATTAAAAAATCAAATATTAAAGATCAAAAAAAGGAAAAAAGCGATACTAAATGAAATATGAAAAAAAAAAAAAAAAATAAGAGTAAGAATATAATATAATATAAAAATAGTAATTAAAAATATGAAATGATTTGAATGAAATGGTTGGATTTATAAAGTAAATCACAAAATTGTGGGAATAATTTTTTTTTGATTAAAAAATCAAAGATTTTTTTTTTTTTCCTATTTGTTTTTTGGTTCTATTTTTAAAAGCTATGTGTATTTATTGCTATTTTCACTACAAGATAGGTAAATCAATTAATTATTATTTAATATTCTACTACATAATAATTTACTTATTTATTTATTGGTTTATTCAATCAATCATATATTAAAGGCTCATTATTTCTGCCACTAATAGCTTTTTCTGCAATTTCTTTACGCTGCTGAGCTAAAGATTTATTTCTTTCTTGATTTAATTGTTGAGTTAAAGTTCCTGTCCCTGTAACTTTTCTATCAGCTTCTAAACGTTTCTATAATAATAATATGTAAAGTTAGTATTTTCAATTACTTGATTAAAATTCAATTCTTAATTTTAAAAATAGAATACTTACTTCAGCTGCCTTTGCAGATGCTTCTCTAGGAGAAAGTTTCTCTGATAATTCAGAAGCTCCTAATGTTTGACCGGCCTTCTTTGAAGCTTTCGTTCTTGATACCGGTATATTATTGTTATTAGCTGATGATGTTTTATGATCTACTCCTCCACTGAAACAATTTCCCATTATTATTATTATTATTATTATTATTATTATTTTTGTTAATTTTGTCTGTTATAACTCTTTTGTCTTTTTTATATTGGTTGATTTCTATAAATAGATGTTCTTTTCTGTAAATGATAATTAATTTTGTGTGTAGTTTTTTTATTTTTTCTTTTCGTCCTTACTTTTTACTATAACATTTTCTTTTAATCTTTTTTTTTTTTTGCTATAATTTAAATTTGTCTACAGATCTATGGATGATATAAGTGTTCATTCGCTATTTCATTTTTATGATTGTTTATTACTTATACATATATATAAAAGAAGTTTATTTATTTATTTAGCAAACTTATAAAGTCTTTTCAGTTAAATAAATATTGTATTTTTCTTTCAAAGTTTTGATCAATGGATCAACAATCTTTGAAGAGTGTGGAGCAACTAAACCAACATCACTGATGGTGCCATCTAAAACTTCTAAAGTAGCAACGGCACATGGAACACCAACGGTTTTAGCCATTGATGAGTAACCACCTGGAACACCGTGATCAACAAGAGTAGATGTTCTAGTTTCAGTAGTTCCATCAGCCCATTCAATTCCAAATTTATGTTGTAAGACAACTAAATCTCTTTCATTCTCACCATATTGCATCAAGTCTTCTAAAGTAGCACATAAAGTGTCCAATGGATTGCCTCTTGGAGTGATTTCATTGTCAGAGAATAAGCCTAACCAGTTGAAACCGTTTAAGATTCTTTCTCTTTCAGCTTCAGATGGGAATTTAGTCTTAGAGTCAATAGCTTTGATTAAATCAGCTTTTTCGGTAGATTCAATTCCTAAAACGGTGGCTAAAGCTTTCTTCCATGGGATCTTTTCTGATAAAGCAGGAATTGGTTCATCTTTTAAGAAGCCAATGTCAACTAAAGCTTTAACGAACTCTGGGAAACCTTGGTATCTTAAAGTACCTCTAATAACAGTTTCAGCCTCTGGTATGTTATATAATTCCTTGTAAACAGTGGAGTCTCTATTTGGGTAACAAACAAATGCATAACCAGGATATATATAGTATGGTTTAGCAGAAGCCATTAAATCTTCGGAGCTAATTTCTTCGAGCTTACCATCCTTGTAATATTTAGCACTGTTTCTCAATGCTAAAAGGACACCTCTTGAAGACCAAGAGAATTTATAACCTAATGGATTATCGGAATCTTCAGCAGCTGGTAAACCACCACAGTATGATAAGAAAGATTTAATTTTACCCCCCTTGGCATGAACTTCTTCAATGGTTTTGACGGCATATAAATGATCAATACCTGGATCTAAACCAATTTCATTCATAACAGTGATTCCAGCAGCTTTTATTTCTGGTTCTAATTCTCTTAATGCTGGAGAAATGTAAGAAGTGGTGACCACATTTTTCTTGTTTCTAATAGCTGATTTAACAACAGCAGCATGGTAAATGTAAGGAATTAAAGAAATGACAACATCGTTTTTAGCTACTTCAGCATCTAAAGCCTTTGCGTCAGTGACGTCAACAGAAACAGCTTTGGCCTTGTCACCAGCTAATTTTTTAGCATTTTCTAAAGTACGACATCCAACGGTGACTTCGACATCTGGAGTAGATGATAAAATATCAACTGTTGGTTGAGCTACGAAACCTGAACCTAAGAGTAAAACTTTCTTGACCATTGTGAAATTAATTAATATTTTTCAACTGAATTGAGATGGATTATAGTAAAATTTATAAAACAAATCAAAATAAAATAAAATAAAATAAAATAAAATAAAATAAAATAAAATAAAATAAAATAAAATAAAATAAAATAAAGGACAAGAAAGATGAAGTTTTCATATATTTTTTTTTCTTTTTTTTTTCCAAAAATCTCCTGAAATATTTCTAATGAGTCATTTCATCATGGATTTTTCCCCTGCAAAAATTTCACACGCAACAGAACACTAAAAATAAGACCTCAGCCACAGTTAAAAAAAAAATAATAGTAATAATAATAATAATAATGTCAAAAGCTTTTTTCTGTTTTTATTTAAAGATCCATAAATTGTTTTCATTTTAATTTATTTATGAAATATCAATGTACAGTCGTATACAATCGTACTAATTAGTAAAATAAACAGAACAAAATGAATAGATTAAATAAGTAAAATGCTTGCTACTGCTCGAAATAAAAAAAGTAACATATTATTCCACAGCATTGTGAGGTGGCTTGAGTTTCGATTTTTTTTAAAGCAGTCCGTCATATTTTAATGGATTCTTAATAGAGAAGAAAAAAATAATTATTATAGAAAAATAAAAAAAAAATAATAATTATATGAATTTAAACGGATTTATTATATTAGCTTTTTTTTATGTAAGTTTTTTTATTTTATTATTTTATATAATTTCATTTTATAAAGGCAGCAAAAGAATTAATCTTCTCTAGTAACTCTTCTCTCCCAGAAAATTTGAGCTGGGGATAAAGGTAAAGTAACCATACTTTGGTAATCAGGTTCTGGGACAGATTGACCATCAGCTAATCTCCATTTAATATTTCTAATAAAATAAGTGATAATAGTACCTAATTGACAATAAGCAAATTGTTCACCAATACATCTGTGTCTACCACCACCGAAAGGCAAGTAAGGAGAAGAAACCCCTTTGGAAACAGCACCGAACCCATAATCCACAGTTTTTTCATTATCGTTATTAATAGTAGCATCCCAACGATGTGGAGCAAAATCAGCAGCATTTGGGAAATAGGCATCATTTGTCATAGCAAAACCTGGGGAGACTAAAACATGATGACCTTTTGGAACAACATAAGAAGTATTTGGAACGGCTAAATCATGAATGGCCTTTCTGAAAATAGAGTGTAATGGCATGTGCATTCTTAAGGTTTCCTTAATTACATTATTAGTTAATGGCATCTTAGCTAAATCTTCATAAGCAAGTTCTCTATTACCAAGGACTCTTTTTTGTTCTTGGAATAATTCTTCTTGTAATTCTGGACTAGCAGCTAAATGCATTAAAAACCAAGAAGAAGTAGCAGCAGAAGTATGTTGACCACCCATTAAAATACCAATTAATAAATGAGCAATTTCTTCATCAGTCATTTTAACACCGTCTTTATAAGTAGAATTCTTCATTAAAGAATCAATTAAATCACGGGATTGGATATCATTATTAGCTCTTCTTTCATTAATTAATCCAACATAAGTCTCAGTGATTTTCTTATTAGCGTTATCTCTTTTTTTATAAATAGATAAGAATGGTAACCAAGGGAAAACAAAATTAATTGGAGTGAACCCTTTATCTAAATCAGAGTAAAGCTGAGCAAAACTGATATCAAATCTTTTTCTCATATCATCACCTAATAAAGATCTACAAGCAGTGAAAATAGTAATCTCTGGTTGAGTAACCATAACATCGGCGACACCATGATCTTTATTCTTTGGACCGAAAAAGTTTTCAGAAGAATGGAAATAATTGTCAATTTCTTCGGTGATCTTTGGGACATAGTTTTTAAAAGCCTCTTTAGTCAAGCACAGTTTAGCGAATTTTTTTTGTTCCATTAATCTATGATTTGGACAATCGTAGATGACACCTTTACCAAAAACAGGAGTAGTTAAATGTTTATAAGCTTCTTCAGCAGACACGTCAGATAGTTTACTATTAAGAACGAATTCATGACCTTTTGGACCAAGGTAAACTGTCATAACTCTACCCAAAAGAACAAAAGCGAAAACATCACCATATTTATCTTGACAATCATGGAAAAATTGATAAGGATTCATACCATAAGGAATAGCAGAACCAAACCAAGGAATCCAGTACCATACTAAAGGAACTCTATCTTTTCTGAGACTATAAAGAAGCTGTGAGATTATATTATAGACAAATGGGAAAACCAAAAGAATTGCAAAAGAATTCCAAGTTATGTATGGTTTCACTATATCCAATATATTGGACCCACTGGCAGTTTTAATTATTTCTTCGCCTGAACTCATATTTATAAATAAGACCAAATAAAACTAAAATATATATGTGTATATATATTAATTTATTTCTTATATTTTATTTGAAAATATGCGTATCTATCTATAAGTTTGAATGGTAAATAAGAAAAGACAAAAGAGATATGATTTGATTTGGTTTAAATAATTTTCCAGATCCTCAAACATTTCAATATAAAAAATTTTTTTTCTTCAGCCTTTCGTTTAAGCTTCGTATTAATTTTTTTTTATTTATTTATCTATCTTTTAGTGTGGTTAGTTGCACTTACATGGCCCAATCATTGCACTATTTTATCAAATACATACAAAATTTTGTTCTTTTTCGATGGGATGATATGATGATTACCTTAAGATCGTATCATATTTTTTTTCTAATTTTAAATTTTATTTTTTTCTTTCTTTCGTTCTTTCTTTTCTTTGGCCTTTCTTCTGTTTATTTGGAGATAGATCATTATAAAGGAATAATTTATTTTGTCATTATTTATTAAATATTTTTTTTTACATCACCATATATTTATCTTTCTCGTTTGTACAAAGTTAGCTGTAATGATATGTTTATATCACGTGCACTGTGATATTTCAATATTTCTACTGTAGGTAATTATTTTTCGTCATTTTCTTTGAATAAACGAAAGAATCACATCATGTATTTAGATTAAATATACATATATCATACATAGATAATAATAAGAATAAGAATAATATAATAATAACAATAATAATAATAGATATAAGTAATGAGTAAATTGGTTCCACTCAATAAGGATATTCCTGATTTTTTATCCAATTATCTCCCAAATATTAATAATAATGGCAATCAGCCGTTTGTATGTTTGACGTATGCTCAATCATTAGATTCAAGAATTTCTCTAGGCCCAGGGATCCAGACTAAAATATCATCATTAGAAACGAAAACCATGACACATTATATAAGGTCAAAGCATGATGCAATATTAATTGGAATTGGAACTTTTACTGCTGATAATCCTAGTTTAAATTGTCGCTATATAGAGGATGGGGCACATTTCATTAGACCCATCATTATAGACCCCAATTTTAAATGCAGAAGCACTATTTTACAAAGTAAAATTTATCAATTATCTTTGAAAGGTGATGCTCTTGGTCCTTGGATTGTTATTAATTCTAAATTGAAACCTCGGGATAATAGCGATGATCCAATAAACATGATTGAGAAAGAATTGAGAAAGGGAAATCAAGGTGGATTAATTTTTTTAGACATTGAGGATGACGATATTAACAAAAAATTCAATTGGGCTACACTTTTCAAATTATTAAAACTGGAAAAAAAAATTAGTTCTGTGATGGTCGAAGGTGGCGCTAAGATTATTAATGATTTATTATTATTGCCTGATTTAGTTAATAGTTTGATCATTACTATTGGTCCAGTGTTTTTAGGTAATAACGGTGTAGAAGTTAGTCCAATATCAAATTTGCAATTGAATAATGTTAATTGGTGGCATGGTAGCAATGATGCAGTTATAGCTGCCACTCTACAATAATAATAATATGTATATATATACAAGTATAGAAATAATTTTGTTTATTATAGATTAAATATTATCAGTTTCAAGTTTTGAAAAATCCATCTCTGGATGTTGTTGTTTGAAATTTTCAAGCAATTCCAATTTTTTATCTTTAGTGAGTTCTTCTCTTTGTTTCTTTTGTTGTTGTTCAACCATCATTTTTTCAACCATAGCTCTAGTTTCACCATCTAAATCACTTAAATTAGAATTTTCAGGATCTATTCTTCTAACATCAATCTTTGGGGCAGATTTAACCACATGAGGCCACCATTCTTTCTTGATTTTCAGTAATGTAATTTCTAATTCTTTTTGATCAACAATAGACCAAGATGATTCAAATTCATCGATATTAGTAAAAAGGTCATCATCTATTATTACTTTATTGTTATCTAAAAGATTTTTAACAAATATTTTATTCTTGGTGATTTTAATGTTTAATTGTTTGGCCTTGGTAGCAGTTGGTAAATTTATGGATATGGTTACATCATCTAATGTTTGAGTCCATACATATGGTAAGCTTGCTTGCTCAAGTCTTTCTTTAGCAATTGTTTCTGGTGATCTATCCACTTCTACTTGTTCCATTATTAAATATATGTTTTTTTGTTTGTCTTGGTCGTTATTTCTTGAAATATTGGGTGGAGACTTTTGTTCATATTTTTTATTTTTTATTTTTTAAATTGGCAAAGAAAAAAAATAAACCTCCAAAAAGCAAAAAGCAAAAAGCAAAAAATAAAAAATAAAAAATTAAAAGTAAAAAAAACGATGCTAATTACAGATATGATTTAAAAATAATATTTTTTCTTTCTTGTGTATATTTGATAAAGTCATAAAATAACTATATATATAATTAAATTAAATTAAATTGTGTGTCATAAGAGTTACTTATTTAAAAAGCTTTGTTTAATGGAGATTTTACTTGAGTACCCTTGTAGAAAGCAACAACTTTTTCAGCCTTTTCAGCGACACCAGTTGGGGTGAAGTGTAAGTATTCGTAAATAGCTGGAGCTTTACCGGAGTAACCAAAGGTATCTAAACCAAATGATTCATGAGCATATTTCTTCCAGCCACCAGTAGTTAAAGCTTCAAAAGAAAGAATTGGAACACCATCTGGTAAAACACTAAGTTTATATTCTTCAGATTGGTGGTCAAAAGTGAACCAATCTGGTAAAGAAACAACATTAGCCTTGACACCTTTAGAAGCTAATTCTTTAGCAGCACCAACGGCAATGTGAACTTCTGAACCAGTAGAAATGATAATAATATCAGCCTTATCAGCAGCCTTGTGTAAAGTGTAACCACCTTTAATAGCTTTTTCAATAGAGGAACCTTCTAATTGTGGTAAGCCTTGTCTAGATAAGGCAATAATAGATGGAGTCTTGTTAGTCTTCAAAGCATTGTAGTAAGCAGCAGAAGTTTCATTACCATCAGCAGGTCTCCAAACTTGAATATTTGGAAGGCATCTGAAATGGGCCAAAGTTTCAATAGGTTGATGGGTTGGACCATCTTCACCTAAACCAATAGAATCGTGAGTAGCAACATAAATAACTGGGTGGTGAGATAAAGCAGATAATCTGACGGCACCTGCGGCATAAGAGACAAAGTTAAGGAAAGTACCACCAAAAGCCTTGAAGTTGTAACCATAAGCACTAATACCATTCATGATGGCAGCCATACCATGTTCACGGACCCCGTATCTAATGTAACGACCTGAGTATTCACCAAGACCAGTAGAATGTGGTTGGAAATCTACAGCATCAGCAGCTCTGGTTAAGTTAGAACCGGTTAAATCAGCAGAACCACCAAATAATTCTGGAATAATATCATTGAGGTCAGTAAGAACACCTTCAGATAATTTTCTTGAGGCAACAGCCTTGTCAGTTGGAGTGAAACTTGGTAAGGCCTTTTCCCAACCTTCTGGAAGTTCCCCAGCAATTCTTCTCTTTAATTCAGCACCTTCCTTTGGATATTTGACAGCATATTCTTCAACTAACTTGTTCCACTTAGCTTCTTCAGCGGCACCTTTTTCACCAACAGCAGCATAAGCTTTGTAAACTTCGTCTGGAACAACAAAAGATTTAGTTGGGTCAAAGTTAAGTGCTTTCTTTAATTGAACAATATCATCTGGTTTCAAAGGAGAACCGTGAACACCAGCGGTACCTTGTTTCAAAGAACCATGACCAATAGTAGTAGTTAATCTAATAACAGATGGTTTATCAGTCTTCTTAGCCTTTTCAATGGCAGCAGCGATACCTTCGATATCATTGTCACCATCTTTAACCCAGAAGACATCCCAGCCGTAAGCTTCAAATCTTTTGCTGACATCTTCAGTGAAGGCAACTTTAGTGCTACCATCAATAGAGATATGGTTATCATCGTAAAAGGCAATTAAATTCTTTAATTGCAAATGACCAGCCAAGGAGCAAGCTTCACTAGCAACACCTTCCATCATACAACCATCACCAAAGATGGTATAAGTGTAGTTATCAGAAATTGTGAAACCAGGTTTGTTGAATCTAGCAGCAATATGAGCTTGAGCCATGGCTAAACCAACAGCATTACTGATACCTTGACCTAATGGACCGGTTGTGACATCAATTCCTGGGGTACCACGTTCTGGGTGGCCAGGGGTTTTAGAACCTAATTGTCTAAAATTTTTCAAATCATCTAAGGTTAAACTGTAACCAAATAAGTGTAATAAAGAGTATAATAAGGCAACAGAGTGACCGTTAGATAAAACAAATCTATCCTTGTTAAGCCAGTTAGGATTCTTTGGATTTTGTCTTAATTGAGACCAGATGACATGGGCAGCTGGAGCTAAACCTAATGGAGCACCAGGGTGACCAGAATTGGCAGCAGCGACTTGATCGACCTATAAGAAAAGTTGTTAGTCAATTGAACAAAATAAGAAAATATCAAAAAAGAAAAAAAATTCTTTACTTACTGATAAAAGACGAATGGTGCTAATAGCAAGAGTATCAAGATCAGAAGGCATGATGATATAAAATATGAATCAAGGGGTTTCAGGAACTGATATCTAAAAAAAAAGCTGTAATGAAAATAATATCAATTGATTCAAAAATTAATCTTTTTAATAATTAATAATTGAATAAAATAAAATAAAAAAAATTAATTAATTGAATTTAATATAATTTTTTTTAACGACGGCGGTTGTTTTTTTGAAATGGAGCTTATAGTTGTTGTTGATCTCCAATATTTGAATATTTTGATAGGGTTAAACAAAAAAGAAAAAACGAGAAAAAACAAAAGGGAAAGAAGGAGAGAAAAAATAGGAAAATTTGAACAAAAGAGCAAAAAAATTTTCAGCTTTTTTTTCCAACAAAATTCCTCGATTTTTTTCCTTTTGTTTTTGTTTATTTTATGGTATTTTTCTGGGGGTTGGGATGGATCAATCGGTGCCCGCACGGTGTGTTTTACGCCAACTAAGATTGTATTCGCCATTGACTCATTGATTGATTGATTGATTGATTAGCAGCAGGCGGCGACGGCTGAGGTGGAGGAAATGCTTATCACGTGTCGCTAAGTCAATCTTACTGTGGGCCATTGGCCATTGATTGTGTAAGGTGTGGATAACCAGATTCAATGCCATTACAAAATATTATAATAATTGATAAAGTGTGCTAGATATCGTAGAAATTATAAATATAGCGATTTCAAATTGCGATTGCAATTTGCAATTGCAAATTACATTTATGATAATCATAAGAAAGAAAACAAAGACACTGTACATATATAACTCACACCTTTCTAACTATATCACAAATAATCATTGATTACAAAAATCTAAGCTATAAAAAGGATTTAAAACGAAGGACAAAATGGATTAATTCAAATAGATATTCCGGAACTTCCTATACATTTCACTAAATTAATAATCACACAATGGATTGATTGCTATTTCAATTTATTTACAGTGGACAACAAATATTCAATTCAAAAAATTATCAGGTAAATATTTATAATTATAAATAATCATGAATGTTAACAAAAATACCAATAAATATAAATATTAAAAAAATTGTTTATCAAAGTAATACTTCATTTTTCTTATATGTGGCCACGGAGTTCTTCCAAAAACAGACACTCGATGTTTTCTATTAGGTCGGTCTCCTAAATCAGTAAAAAAAATTTTAATGTATGTATTTATACTTTTAAACAGCCCCCCAATTTGACTTGATTTGTTGTCCACTTGAAAATAAATACAGCAATGCATGGATAACTATGAAAAATATTATAAATGCTTCAATGAATGTGATTTTGGAATTCTAAATGAACTGTAATGTTTGAATCTTTCATCATTTTTATTCTTTATTGATGTTATAGTTCTTTTATGAATAACACTGATTGATTTTTGTCTTTTTAATCTATTATTATCGGTGATCAAATTCTCGCCATCGATGGTAGCAGTTTTACTACTACTATCTGTAAATTCATAATATCCACCACTTGATGATGTCACAGCTGTTTTTGTTGTTGTTCTCGTCATAGTTGGTTTAGTAGTGGTGGATAAACTTTCGGATCTATGTCTGATTTTAGTAATATCTTCATCATCTTCGTATTCATTATCAGAAAATTCTATTATATCGTCATAATAATTACCATAAGAGTTACTTAATCCATTAACGGTGTTCTTATTGGCAGTAGCACCAAAATTCTGAGCATCATAAATCTCAGGAGAATCCTCGTTATAATCATCAGATTCATCATAATCATCACTTAAAATTTTCGAATCTTTACTTAAGGTTTCCTCATTATCAGACCTGACTGGCGAATTGACAAATGCTAATGGAACTTTTGATAAATTCATTCGATTGACTACTAATCTTGATCTTAACTTTGATATTGCATTATCCAATGAAAATTCCACAGAACAATGATTATGAATTAATGAAATCTTGGGCCATGTAGCTCGAGTTCCTCTAACTGTAGCATCCAAAATAAATTCTGGCGTTGGGTTAACTAAAATTTTCGGTAATTCCGTGAATCTTAAATCAGGAACAATTGTAATATCACCAGTATAAGTTTGAGTTAATAATGATTTTAATTTTTTAGAAATATTAACTGCTAAGCCAATCTCTTGATTTATTTCTAAATAATGGATCACTTCAGATGTTAAATAATTTGTAATTTTCGTAAAATAATTTTTAAATTTCGTACTCATCTCGTGTTCTTCTTCACCACCAACAGATGTCGTTGATAATTTTAGAAATGGTGTTACATGTGGGTTAACTTGACTAGCAATTATATGGTCAACATTAAACATTTCGGATAGTCTACTAATTGGCATATCATTATTAACTGATCCATCGACAAATTTAACAGAACTATGATTCCACTCTCTTTGCTTACCAGTTTTCAAATCCTTTTCATAAATAATTGTTGATGAGAAAACTCCTGGTAAAGCACAAGATGCACAAACTGCTGACCAAATTAATACATTAGGAGCTGTAATGTAATTTAATAAACTTGGCTGATCATAAGAACTTGCTGGTGATACTGTAACGTTTAATATTCTTCCTGTTCTATTATACGCTTCTTTAAAAGTTAAATTTCCTATTAATTCTCTCATAGTTTCAATTAAATATTTATTATCAAACCAATTACCAGTTCTTAAAAATCTCAATAAATTAACTAGTAATGATGAGGATGAATTTTTCCCACTTTCTGACAACTCATTTGGCTCCTCTTCTCTTTCTCCTTCTTCTTCTTCAACCTCTCCAGAAAAAATCTTGAATTCTTTGGCTAACACATCACTTAATAAATCACTGAATTGAGCTGGGGTATGTATTGATAATATACTTGCAACAATCGCCCCTGCTGAAGATCCTGAAATGATTTTCGGTAATAAGTTTTGATCTTGTAATGTAGTTAATACTCCAATATGCAACATTCCAAAACAGCCACCACCACTTAGCACTAGAGCAGTTCTGCCAATAGCCTTTCTTGTTTGAATTAAAATTCCTAATATATAACGATCATCGATACCAGTATCAATGTCATCATTGCTAAGAGCTTCCAAACATAAATCACATTCATGTAAATATTGTTCAATTAAAGTCTTAGTACCCATATAACTACGAGTGTATAAATTAGCATTACAGATATTACCAATATTTCTGTTCCAAGTAGTCCTTATTAAATATAATAATTTTTTATAATCTTTATTGAGTCTTGTATGTCGCAATTGCCGTATTCTTTTATCAATAATTTTATAATCATACAAATCACTAGTAAGTTCATTTTTCCAAATGTCATTACCAGCGAAATAATCTAATTTGATCGATAATTCTCGCCATTTCTCAAATGAGGTGACAACTTTCCTTTGTGCTAATAAAGAATTTATTATTGCTTCTTGTTCATTAGGCGGGCCAATAAAATGCTTAATTAAGGGAATTGTCCCAAAAGTATTAGATAATATTTTACTTAAAAGTTCGGCTAATGACAGGAAATTATTAACTAAAGACGATGATGGCAACTTATTGTCCTTGTCATTGTTCTGTTGTTGATTTTGTTTTGATTTCTCTATTAATCTATGTCTCTTAAGTAGCCCTTGAGTTATTTGATAATTAATCACTGTAGATTCTTCGAGTACCATGGTTGATCCTTAATAGGCTATATTAAAAAAAATATGAATAAAAGAGAAAAAATAATAGAAAGAGATTGCCTTTTAGTATAATTCTGAAATATTGTATATGATATTTTGCGATTCTAGTTGTTTGGTCATTGATGAAATTGATTGAGTAATATTTAAAGAGGAGAATATTTGTTATTATTTTAGTTTTGTTTATTTTTTTTGTTGTTGTTTGCATTTCTAATTTTTCCTGCTTTTTTTTTTGTTTGATCTTGTGAATTTTTTTTTTGGCAGCATCGCAAGAAAATATTTGTTGAGCCCTGTATACACATCACCAAATATTGTATTGGTACATAATAGATTGGTCATTAGTTTGAAAAGATATTTATACTAATATACACATGATAATTGATTATTCTTGATAATGTATTAACCAAATTTTTTATAAATTTCTTTCTTTTTTTTTTTTTTTTATTATTTCTTTTATTTTATTTGTATAATTCAAATGAAACATCATTCTAAAAATAACCAAAAGACAATATATCCAAGAAAGAAAAAAAAAAAAAAAAAAAAAAAAAAAAAAAAAAAAAAAAAAAAAAAAAAAAAAAAAAACTAGTAAAGAATAAACCATCAATCAAAATAAATTGATTAAAAAAAATTTAGACTATAAATGGATTATTATTAAAAAAACAACTAGAATCAGTAATCATCAAAAGTGAGTGTGTGTCACTCATGTTGAGGTAGATTAACTACTTTAATGCATAGTTCACGCGATACAAACATTAAACAATACATACGTACAGAGGCTTTATTATGTAGGGCGTTGTTTCATAAAAAAGGGACTTTCCCTGTATTCTTCTTCTATGTGGAGGTCTAAAGAGAAAAAATGTCATTTCCGCCTGGAAAATGGTAATTTTCCTACAAAAGCAAAATCCAGATTTGAGGAAGACCCGAAAAACAGTATTCCCCATAATTACATATTTATCCCAGTTTTTTTCAACATTAGGAATACACTATACAGTGGTACCTTAGAGGAGTTTTAGTTTAATTCATTTTATAAAAAGTTAAATACATAAATTTTTTTTTTTATTATTTTTAAAAATAAGCAATATATATATATATAATCGAATATATCCCTATTCTGTCTTTTTTAAGAAATCGTTTATCCTTTTTGATTTTCATTGAATTATAATACTTTCAACAACTTTTTTTTCTTTTAAAATAAAACAATAGCATTAAAGAGAATTTTTTTCACAATAATAAAATGGCTGAACCAGTTCAACCTTTAGTAATTAGAAAATCACCTCCTAATATTCATTACCAAAGATATAATAAAAAACTAAGTCAATCAAATTTTAATCAATACGATAATAGCAATGAACTTAGCAGTAGCAACAGACTATCAGTAATGTCTTCCGCTAAGAATTCTACAGGGAAGAAAGATTCTAGAAATTCTAGCTATAGTAACTTCTCTTTAGACCCAAGTATTAAAGATGAAATCTTTTGGATGTGTGAAAGGGATTTATTCAACGAAGACAATGATGCCATTCCAAAAGAATTCCCTGTAACTGATTCTAAGAATAACAATAATACTCCAACCATGATGAAATTAATCGAAGAAGAAATTGATAATTATAGTGACTATGATTCTTCCATTAATGGATCTTCCAGTACTTTGAGCAGTGGTACTAATTCTTCAACTTTTAGTGAACTTGAAAGATTCACTGAAAAACCAATAAATCCAAAGATTATTCATGATTTCCAATCTAGCAACAACAGTAATCAAAAGCTTCAATCCAACAATAATTCTAACATTAACATCACTTATGCTTCTAACGAATTTAACCATCATATTGCTGATAATTCTTTCACTCCTTTAGAAAGTGATAAAGATATTGATAGTGATAGTGCTTGGTCCACTATTGATGATGATGCTTCATATATACATGAAATTCCGGCTCAGAAAATGAATGTTCAAAGAAAGGCTCCAAATAATTTCATCAAGAAACAGCCTATGGCACAGAAAAATAATCAACAAAATAATCAACATAGAGTTCAACAAAATCCAAGAAATCTCCAGCTACCACAACAACAATCAAGACGCATTCAACCACCTCAACAACAGCACCAGTACACTGGTAAAATTGTTGAACAAACTATTACTTTGAATCCTGAAATTAGAGTCACTGAAGAACAAAAGAGTCCATTAAAGAATTTTATGAAAAAAGCTGAATTTAAATCAGTTAAGAATTTCCTTAAATTAAGCAGTAGCAACAACAACAACAATAACAATAATGCCAATAACAACAATAGTGGCCGTAATGAAAGTCGTCATAGTAATTTGAACATTGATGCAGTTATTGAAAAAATGAGACCAAATTCAGCTACTACTCCAAATGAATCTAATTTCAAAGTTATTAAAACTGCTACATTTGTTGAAAAATCAAAGATTCCTGCTCCTATTTATGGGTCAAGAGCTATGATTAAAGCTAATAATACTGGTAGTAGTAGTATTTCTTCAGATGAATATGGTGCTTCAAGAGGTATCATTGCAAATATTAATGATCCTACTGTCTCTTCTTCAGCTGCTGCTCATAAAATGTATAACAATCCTCATTATAACAATTCTAGTTCTAGTACAGTTACCACTATTTCTGCTAACGTCACCGACTATCCTGAAAGACCTCATGCTGTTAAATACAATAATCGTATTCTTGCTCATCATTCTCCTGTTAAGGCCAACGAACCTAAGCCTGATACTGTTTATGGTAACAGTGATGATCAATCATTCCAAAGAAAACCTAGTGGTTCTAGCAGTAATATTGGTTATAACAGACGATTCCAAGAAACTCCAATTACTAACAATTATTTAAATAAGAATTCTTTTACTAATGGTTTAAATAACCAAAATTCTAAACCTTTAAGGATAACCGTTCCAAATAATCATAAAGGCAATAACAATCATTATACCACTACTAATTTTTCAGCTACTTCTTTATCTGCTGTCAGTGATGCTTCAATGGATAAAAACATTCCAATTATTTCAATTCCTGTTGGTGCTATCAACTCTGCTCTTCCAATAAAGACCCCTGAATTCCCAAAAAAAAGTTTTGTTCCATTACCAACTACTATGGAAGTTAATTCAACTAGTTCTTCACCACAAATTAATGCCTCTGACCCTACTAAAGCTACAGTTGTTAGTAACGCTCCAAAAAGAAAATCTAATAATCCGTTCTTAACTGATGAATATAAAAAGCATCTTCCAACTAATAACAACAATATTCCAAAGAAAGAAATCGTTACTAGAACTCCTTTATCCTTTCCATCTGCTAACAACAACAATTCTCAAGTTGAAGCTAACTCTACTGGCTCTTCATTCTTAACTAACTCTAGTACTACCACCTGTGGTGGAAGAAAAGATGACGAAATTATGAACTTATCGTCCCCAACTTCTACTACTATCTCTGATGTTAGAGAAATTACTAACAAATATATCTCTGAACCTTCATCTCCAACTTCCACGGTTAATGCCATAATGGCAAACAAAAGAAAAAATGGTGATTTTGCTTTCAGAAGTAGTATTCAAGCTAAAGGAAATGAAATTAACATTTTCAGTGGTAACACTACTTCTAAGACAGGTATAGTCGTTAATGATTCTAAAACTGTTACTATTAATTTAGCTCCACATCAACAACTGAACAACTATAACAGACAAGTTGCTTCATCAATTATGAGCTCTACTTCATCTCTTCCAACTGTTAGGGAAAAGACTTTAATGCAAATCCTTGAAGATGATGATGAACAAACTAATTTGTTAGATGAAAAATCTTTCGCTGATATTGAAGAAACCTTATCTCATGAATACAGAGCTAAGAAGCAAAGAGAAAAAATCATTAAATTACAACAATTTGGTAAAGATAAAGACTCTGATAAGAAAACTCCTACTTCTCAAAAGAGATTAACTTGCACTTTATTATATGATAATCAATTCTATGAAAGAGACAATAACAGTAGCACTAACCTTAACAGTACTGCTTCATCATCTACAATGTCTGATTATACAATCCCTTCAACTATTTCAAATTCAAATTTACTTCATGGTAATGATCATTGTTCTGCTGGTCAGTTAAGACATTTCCATACGATACCTAATTCTGGTTCTAGTACTATTACTACTACTACTATTAGTGTTAGTCCTAATGCAACTAGAAGCAATGATTATAGTTCTAACACTTCTAGAAGTCCTGGTTATTATGACCTTAGAGAAGCTCAAAATATCGATTCAAGAAAATCATTCTTCAATTTAATTAGTTGCAAACCAACTCAGGTTCGTTAATTAAAAAAACTCTTTTATTTCATTTCATTTCATATTATTTTATTATACACATTTTTTGATTAAAAGATAACTATATACATACATACATGCATATATATATAGATATATACACTATTATTTACATTACCTTCATTAAAGAAAAAAAAAAAAAAAACTTATAAAAAATAAGTATTCATTATTCGTAAATTTCCAAGAGAAAATTTAATAATGTTGACTTAGATTGGTAATAAAACAAAAACAAAAAAGACGAATAGAAAATAAATATACTAATACATTCATTATACATAAAAAAATTATTATTTAATTCCATGTTCAGATTTTAATTTATTAATCATCCCTTTGTTAGCCTTTTCTAAAGCATCCAAGTTTCTATATTGGAATGAACCAAATTCACTAGAATTCAATTCTGATAATCTAGAACTTTTACGTCTTTCCTTTTTTCCAATTAAAGAAGGTGATTTTAAATGTTGCTGTGATTGAACAATATTACCTAAAGATCCAGCACCCGAGACTTGTAAATGACTACTACTGCTAATTCCTGAAGCAGAACTAATACTTGCACTATGACTACGATTATTGTTATTGCTGGTGCTGGCATTATCCTCAGATAATGCTTCACGAAACCAATTATCAACCCCAGAAGCTTTATTGTATTGATAGCTATTACTATGTGCTGGATGATTGTTGGCACCATCTTTTCTTAAAAGTGATTGTAATTCCTCATTACTATCAAACTTAATAGCTTCTTCATATTCATAGTCATCTTCATCATCACCTTCATTACCAATATCTTCAGCATCCCCATCATCAACTTCATCTTTATTTTTACCAGCAGTTTTTTGTCTATGAAGAAGAAGCATATGACGGATTTTTTTACTAACCAGTTTTTTAGGAGTAGTTGAGACTTTCTTCTTAACATTAGCATCATTATCATCATCATCGTCGAATTTCTTACTAGTATCCAATTCAGCACCTCTACTATCGAAATAATCAGTGTTTTCTGGATTATCAACTTGTGGGATGAATGCGGCTTCATCGTTGTATAGAGTATCCCAATTAATTTCTTTGAAATAATTATGAGCTTTAATTTCTTCTGCACCGTTATGACCCAACCTTAATTCTGGATTCACATTTAATAATTTTTCAATTAAATCTTTAGCATCTTTAGTACAAATGTGTTCTAATTCTCTAGGGGTTAAATCATCGGGCCAATCTATAGATCCACGTAAAATATTATCAAATACTTTATTAACATGGTCTGCATGAAATGGTGGATATCCAAATAAAAACTCAAACAATATACATCCTAATGACCACCAATCTGATGATTCATCTTGGCCCAACCCTTTAATAGTCTCTGGAGCTAAATAATCAGGGGTTCCTACAAATCTCATTGCGTCTGTAGTTTGTAAAGCATATGATTTAGGATCGTTTTGTTCATCGCCTAATAATGCAAATGATGTTTGTGAATTGGATCTGTTCAATGGTTTAACCAATGGTGATCCTTGAATATCATTATTATTATTATTTCCTGTCGAACCAGCTGCACTTACACTAGTGACAACACTACCACTATTATTAGCACCTCCACTAATACCCATAATGGCATTACTTGGATTGGTTGAAATACTGCCTCTACTTGACAGTACTGAAGAATTACCACGCTCATGTTTAATGAGGTTTTCAAACCATATAGCTGTAGGACTGTTTGTATAATTATTATTACTGTTGCCACCACTATTAGTATTCGAATTAGAGTTGCTATTATTGTTATTGTTGGCAGACATGATATTAATTATATTCATACTGCTACTATCACTACTACTAATACTTGATGCATGAGAAATTGAACGCTTATGATCATTAACCACAAAAGAAGTGAATTTCTTTGAAGCGCTACTAGCCTGAGGAGAATCATTAATGGAATTTGTATTGAAAGGGAATTGTTCAAAATCAGGGGTATGAACGTTATTACCAGTGACACTACCATTTCTATATTTTTGATGACGATACTGTCTAGAGACCAACCCCATTCTAGAAAGACCAAAATCAGTTAGTTTTAAATGACCGTTAGCATCAATTAAGAAATTATCAGGTTTCAAATCACGATGAACAATACCCTTTTGATGTAAATAATCAACACCAATGACAATTTCTGCAACGTACCGTTTCGCCCATTCATCAGGTAAAGTTCCAAAAGCTTTAAGTAAAGATGCACAATCACCGCCATTTAAATATTCCATGACAAGAAATAAATAACCTTTAGTTTGGAAAGTACAAAATAATTTAGCGACAAAGGGACTGTCAGATTGGGCCATCATGATAGCTCTTTCAGATTTAACATTAGTGACTTGATTCTTAGCAATCATATCAGATTTTTTCAAAACTTTAATAGCAAAATATTCACCATTGATTTTCTTTCTAGCTAAATAAACACTACCAAAAGCCCCTTTACTTATAGGCTTAATGATTTCATAATCTTTAATACTTGGTCCACTGTTAGTAGTCTTGTTAATTGAAAATGATGATACTAATAATGGTGATAGTGGTGGTTTCATGGATGAAGCCAGCAGTGGTGGAAGCATTAATAATCCTTGATTAGAGCCTGTCAGTGGTGGCAAAGATAAATTAGGGGTGAGCGATATTGATCCACTACCTCTTGCATGGAAAGTACTATTATAAGTATTAGCAGAACCACCAGTAATACTACCACTACCGTTGTTACTAATACTATTATGGAGAGATTCAACATCAGACGCGTCTTTCCGATTATAATCAAGGAAGACATTAGACATCGCGACATCATTACCAGTTAGTAAAGGAGAAGAACAGGCCGTATTTGATTTTGAGAAAAATGAAGAATCATTACCATGGAAGAATAAATTAGTTTGAGATTGATTATTTCTTTGAATTGAAGTCAAAGGAGAATTAATAATTGGTCCAGGAGAATAAGCTCTTCTAGGAGATCCATGTATCGACAAGACTGAACTATTTACATTATAATTGTTATTGACACTGTTCAATACTGTGCTTGTAGCAGTACTGTGATGGCTGCTACCGTGTTGATCACGATTATTAGAGGAAATATTGGTGTTACTGTTATTATTGGTATTACTATTATTATTGGTGTTACTACCTGAAGTTTCTCTTTCCATACTATGAGGGCCACCTGAACTTAAACTATTTACTGATTGAAAGGCTGATTGATCAAGAGATAATTCTTTTATAGATTCAGTTAATTGTGAAGAATTCATCAGAATATTCCTTGAATCACTTAGTATCGAACTAGAACTAGGTTGTCTTTTAATTGATAATCCAGATGGGTTTCTTAAAGGAGAAGAAACAAATACTGGCTTACCCAAATTCCCAAGAGAATTTTTAACATTACCGCCACCACCAGCAAGTAAAGGATTATTAGAATTGAGATTAGAGGTATGCGTAGGAGATGGAGACACAATTGGATTAGTATGAGTGCCATCAATATTATGATTATTAAGAGTCGGAGATGATGTCTCCTTATCCAAATAATTATAAATTAAATCAGGTGAATTAACTGAAGGAGGTACAATAGGAGTAGGTTTTTGAGAATTGAAAAAATCACTCATTTGAGATGAAAGAGAATCACAAACTTTTTGCACTGTGTCATGAACTGCCTTTAATACATAGGAGTCAACTTCTTTCTTTAATTGAGTATGATACTTTTCAGTGTTTATAACCCTAAGAACACAATCAGCTTTATGTTTCAGTAATTTTTCAGTATCCTCAATTAATAAATTGATCACCTTATCATTAGATTTAGGAATTTTCCAATCAAAAATTTCAGAGAATTCCTTTTGAATCATTAATTGTAATTTATCATTAGGATCATGGCTATGCATGCTACCACATCTCATATCTTCATGAGAAGAGATTGTAGTATAAGCACTTCCAACGTCGGCATAATCATCTAACTCAGCTGCAATTACAGGCGTCGTAGCACTAGTTGTCGCAGTACCAGATGGCGCAGCCGCTGGAGGAGCATTATTGGTAGAAGTAGTACTGACAGCACCTGTGATAGAACCTGCATTACTAGTATCAGCTTCAGAACTTGAATCTGAATCAGATTCGAAATCCACAGGGTCAATATTAAGAGCTTTATCACACAATTCTGTTAAAGTATGCAAAGTTCTAAAAGGGAATCTTAACGCAGTTAAACCTCTAGTGACTGTGGAAGGAGATTTAGTATAATCAATACTCATTGGTAAATTTAAGCCTTTATATTCTGAGACTTTACCACTAGCAATAGAAATTAGTAAATTTCGATGATCAGAGAGTTCTTCATGAGCGATTTGTAAATCACTTTGAGCTTTTGATTCGGCAAAACAAATTTCGGAATGTCTTTCTATCCACCATTCAGGAACTTGCTCTTCACATATATTACATAATACTTGATTTGGTTGCATTACAGTACGTTCATCAACTATACCCAAATCACTTATAGATTTTAGATATTCACCAAACATTTCCGAACCACACCCAAGAATATCAATTAAAGGTTCTGGTAACTCAATAGTGATATTATGCTCAATGTAGGGCCTTAAAATCCACATTGAATGAGACGGCTGCCCTGTATTAGTTTCATGTATTATTATACCTTGACCTTCAAGCTCAATGAATTCACCATTATTAGTAATCTCAGAACTAGTATCACTCTTGTCATCATTATCCAGTTCTTTCGGCACTTCTTTTTTGTTTTCTTTTTGAATATTTTCACTTGTCATATTTAGGGTATCCAGTATATTCGTATACGAACAAGCTTTCTCTTTATCTATTATTTCATTATTGGAAGTTGCAGTAGTAGTTGTAGTGTCATGAAGCTGATCATCATCCTCATCTTGTTCAAGTTCTTCTTCTAATTTTAATTCATTTCTAGCCACCATAAATCTCACTTTATAACTAGCATCATCTAGTATCATAATTTCGGTAGCTTTCTGAAATACTTGTTTATCATCAGGACCACCTAAGATTATTCTTGATATTGGCTTCAGAGTGATTTTCTTAGTACTAGTTCCGACAAAAGTTTCCCAAGATTTACTTAAAAACATAACTTTAGTATCAAGACTAAGTTCCAAGGTAGCCACAGGAGTTTCATTAAACATAACAGGCTGCTTGGACTCCTCGTTTTCAGGATTTGTTTGGTTGTTATTGCTATTATTAGGGTCACTAGTTGCACGAGTTTTAATAGGAGAACTATTATTACTAGAAGATAAAAAATTCTGCTGAGCATTCTTTTCAGCCAATTCTTCATGATAATTGTCTAATGGCGGAGCATCTTGAAATGGAGACACAGAAGTTTGTCTAAGGTTTTCCAAACTTTTCAGATTATCATTTTTAAAATCAAGCGCTTTATATTGGCTGAATGAAGATTGTTTGTTATCACTGATATCTTCAGGTATACCACTATTGGAATCTATTTCTGAATCGAACGACTCCATGATTTTCAAAGTTTTCTCAGAACCTTTTGTGAGAGAAAGAGATGATGGCCTCTTTTTCATTATACATATAATATATGTATCTTTATTATTACCGGGTGGTGGTTATTGATAGATATATGATTAACTTATAAATTGTTAAAAAGATAATGATAATATTTGCTTCAATACTGCAGTTTCTTGATATATAACCAGCTAATGATTTTTTAAATCAATTAATATACTATAAAAATCACTAATAATAAAATATGAAAAAGAAGAAAAATTATACGACACAACCTATCTCTCTTAATAAGTGATATTGTGTAATGTGATATGATGATATCTCGCTCTCCTTTTTTCTTTCTCTCTTAATAAAACATGAAATAGGGTAAATAGACAAATAATATTTGGATTGAAAATGATTGTATGAATATTAAAAACAGATAATTCGATGATATATCAAGGAATAATGAATATATAAAAAGTATATATATTTATCCATCAAATCGAATTTTTTTTTATTTTGACATTAGATTTTAAACAAAATATCTGGCTATTTTTTTATTTATTTATTTTTGCTATTTCTTTGTCTAAAATTCTAATTAAGAAAAAAAAAAAAAGAAAAAAATCTTTGACCTAAAGCTGCCTGAAGAGAATTTTGCGTTAGAGAGTCCTCCACAGTATAGAGGATTCCGTTCTGTCCCGTCCCTCCAAAAAAAAAAAAAGAAAAATAGGAAGAAAGGCTTTAGGGCTATGGGCTATGTATGTACTTTTATGATCGTAATCATATATATAGAAAAAAGGATAATCCTAATTTGGATAAAACTATAGTATTCTAGTATAGTGGAGGTTTGATACACTTTACAATGATTGTATTGGATGCGTTCATTGGATTGTATGTATAGAGTTTCTTTAAAACTTTTGATAGCACCAGTAGCCATAACCACAATATTCTTCTGTATTTGTCAATTGATAAAGAAGAATTATTCATTCTTCTAGATAGTACTAATAGTGGCAGGAATGACCATATGTTTACTATTTGCTAACTATAGTGATAATCTATAGTGACAACTGGTAAACAGTGGAGTGAATGATTTACGTTTGCAACCAAAAGCAATTGTTGTATACCATGAGCGATGGTCATTGGGTGCACATTTATTGCTAATAATAATATTCGTCTAATATAACAACAATATATATAACAATTTAGTAGTTATTCATTCCTCTTTAAGTATTTGTTAGTATCCGTCACTTTTCTATTCCGATTCATAACAGCATTTCTAATTTGTATTAATACTATTGTCTAATAATAACAAATAACATCAAAAACAATAACAATTTAATACACCACCACAAAAATAACAACAATGCTGTCTTACTAATGTAATGGTATTGCTAATATTGTAACTTTTTTTTAGTTCAATTTTTAATTATTATTTTCTATTCCTTTTTGATTATCAAACAACTTCGTCTCACACGATGAAGATCCATCCATACTATAGTCTAGTATAATTGAACTTCTGCTTATTAAATGGTAATATAAAAACACACTTGTTTTACTAATGCAACTACAAAACTAACAACAAAAAAACCAAACGAAAATTTTTTCCCTCGCTTAATTGGACGAGAAAAAGAACAAAAAAAATCGACAAAATGAATGAACGACGTCTGATGAAGAGAAAGGAAAAAAACACCAAAAAAGAAGAGAGAGAAAAGAAAAAAAAAATTTTTTTCTTTGGATGAAGAAAAAGAGAAAAACACAATATTGGGAAATAGTCAGTCAAATAAAATAGAATAATAATTAATATATAAATTAATAAAAAAAATAAAAAATAATAATAATTGAATTCAATAAAAAAGATCAGTATCTTAAAGAGAAAAATATTAATAAACATATTATAATTATTATTACTTCTTTTATGGGGTATTATATATATGGTAGATTCAATCTCAACAGCAACTAATAAAATAATTAGAGAATAGAACATAAAAAATTGAAAAGAAGTCGCAATGTCAGGGGCATTTTGGAGATATGGTAGTAATTTATCGTCTCCATTTAATAAATTATTAAATGAGATTAGTGATGAGGCAAAAGATTTAAATTATCTCCCCACTATTGAAGAACAAAATTCTATATTAAATCTTACCCTTGAACAAATTGAACTGGACCCTGATATGAAGGTATTAGACCAATTATTGGACCTTCCGGAACTCTTACAAGAATTACTTGCTTCTAACAGCAAATTAATCGATTTCTTGAAAAATTTCAAAGTGTTAAATCGTTTAGTTGATTTGGTGGTTTATGAATACGATCAATATGAACTGTTGAAGAAAGAACAGCAGCAGCAAAAATTACAAGAAGAACAATCAAACAATAATAGCCCTAATAATAACAACAATAATGATGATGACGATAATGATGAAAACCACAATAACACTACTAATGATTCTAATAACACTAATGACGATGAGACTAATAATAAGCAGGATGATGACACTGTAATATCGAGCAATGATTCGGCACATGAAGACAATAGCAACAATAACGGCAACAACAATAACGACGATGATGATGAATCTTCTACTGACGGTGGTAAGAATTCTACCTCTCCTTCTACAAACTCTTCATATTCTTCTTCATTTTTTGAAAATCTTTCTTATTATAACATGAATAATAACGAAAACGATGGCGAAGATTACGAAGAAGATGATGATGATGGCGAAGAAACTTTTCAAGAAGTATACGCTCGTCGTTCTCAAGTCGCTTATGAAATTTTATCTTCTGATGTGTGGTCTATTACTGATTCTTTCATTAACTATCCTAGATTATTAATTAAATTATGGACTATTTTAGATTCTCCAAAACCTTTGTCAATGTTGAAATCTACTTTTTTCGCCAAAATTAATGAACATTTATTGAGCATGAAATTAAATGAATTAATCACTTACGTTATTAATCATGAAAGAAATTTGACTAATCGTTTCTTTAACCATATAAATAATCCTCAATTGATGGATTTCTTATTGAAATTAATCTCTACCGATAAAAGTAATAATTCTACTGGTATTATATTATTATTAAAACGTCAAAAATTTATTCCTAAATTAATTAATTTCCTTAAACCAAAATATGACAACTCTATTCAAACTTCTGCTGGTGATTTCTTAAAGGCATTTATAACAATCTCTGGTAATTCTGCTGGTACAAATGATACCAATGATGCCGAAAATCCAGTTATTGGTCCTAATGAATTGACTAGAGAATTAGTTTCTAAGAAAATTATTAAAAAATTAGTGAAAATTATGTTGAATGGCGGTAATTCCTTATCCAATGGGGTTGGTATCGTCATTGAAATTATTCGTAAGAATAATTCCGATTATGATTTCTTTCAAGTGTTATACATTACACTCGAATCTCATCCCCCAAATCTTCGTGATTCTATTTACTTGGGCAATTTAGTGAAAGTGTTTGCTCGTAACATGAAAAGATTCAAGAAAATGTTATTATATGGAAGCCCACAACATCGTTTGACTAATTATGGTAAGGATAGTGTACCAACTAGTTTCCGTAAAGATATTGAACCTTTAGGATTTGAACGTTTTAAAATTTGTGAATTAGTCGCGGAACTTTTGCATTGCTCTAATATGGCTTTATTGAATGAAGCTAATGGGGAATCAATGGTTAAAGAACGTGATATTGAAAGATTAAAAGTATTAAAAAGTGAATTAGAATTCTTAGATCAACAACGTGATAGTTATTTAGAACAATTATCATTAAGTGGTGATCCTGTATTATATTCAATGATTGAATCAAAAATGAATAAAGCTACAAGCCATCATAAGCATGCTCACAACCATCATCATAATCATAGTCGCCGCAATAGTAAACATAAAGATAGCCATCATGATGAAAATCATGAAATTGTTTCTAATATCAATAGACTTAGTATCAATGATAATTTGAAAGATAACGTTTCCATAAAATCTATTAGATCTGAACATAATAAGAATAAGAGAGCTAAAATGGAATCAAAGAATGGTGTTATCCAATCAGAATCTGATGATGACGATGATGACGACGATGACGAAGGCCATCATGATGATGATGACGATGAAATTGGTGATATAACTGATATCCATAGTTGTTATAGTGATTCAGATTGTTTCTCAGATAATGGAGAAGATTGTGATGATGATTATTTACTTGACGATGGTAATGAAACTGCCACCGATGATGAATTTGATGACGATGATGAAATTGAATATGACAATAATAATAATCTTAATATTCCTATTATAAAGAGAAATGAAAACGGTGATATTATTTATAAAATTAATCCTGCTACTGCTACTGCCTTATTACCTGATGACGTTATTGAAAATAATAATGATGAGAAACCAACTAAAAAAGAAACTACTTCTGAAGAAGAAGAACAAGATGATGAAAAATATAAATCATCAGCTTATTCTTTTGATTTCACTGGTTTAGATAAAGTTGATTCTTATTGTGATAGATTCCATGTTAAAAATCGTAAATATTACGATGCTAATGAATTCGCTGTCCGTGAAGCTAATTTAATTGGTGATCAATTGAAAACTGCATTACAAGATTCTTCACTTGTCATGATTATCACTGATTTCTTTTTTAAATTCCCTTGGAATAATTTCTTACATAATGTTGTCTATGATATCATTCAACAAATTCTTAATGGATCTATCGAGGTTGGGTTCAATAAATACCTTGTGTTTGATTTATTCTGGAAACAAAAAGGGTTCATCTTAGAGAAAATCTTACGTGGTTATAAATTTTGTGAAAAATATGAAAAATTTAATAATGGTCTAAGATTAGGTTATATGGGTCATTTGACTTTAATCAGTGAAGAAATTGTTAAATTTTTAACCCTTAATAATTTAAGACTCCTCCTTGGTGATCCATACACTCCTCCTCAACCTGAAAAGACTATCACAGAAAAAGGTGAGCCATCTGATAAAGACAAATCTGTTGACAACGATACTGCCAAAGAAGAAGAAGAAGAAGAATATGATTTTGTTAATGACGAAGACGAATGGAATAGTTATGTTAATAACGTTTTAATTGAAACTCGTGAACAATTTAATGGAGTTCTTGGTGGTAATGGAATAAATGAAGAACTTGAATTAGCTGGTAGATCGGATGATGAATATGCTAATCAACAATACTCTTTAGGTGAACAAGATGATGATTACGCTGATAATAATAATCAAGGTTTAATCACTACTGAAGATGAAAATGAAGAAGATTCTGATGATGATAATAACAACAATAATCAAGATTTTAATCAAAACTCTGAACAGCATAGTTCTAATAATGATGATTTCTTCCAGAACATTATTACTCAAGATGACGGTGATTCTGCAAATGATAATGACAATAAGGAGACCAGTGTGCAAGTATTAGAAGCTGCTGATGAAGGTAATGAAGAAAATGACCAAACTAAACATAATTGGCATTACTTGAATACTGATGATTATAAAGAGGGTAATAACCACAATTCTAATGGTGGTACCGTGACAACAAGTTTAAATAAACCTGATGATTATTATGAAGATTATATAGATCCAAATGACGATGGTCATAATTACTTACATCATGAAAATGCCTACTCTTCTTTAATGGGGAACAGTGGTAACGGTAGTGGTTCTGGTGGAGATCAACATATGCAAGACGCTACAATTCGTCGTCTTCATCTGCACGATGTCATTCCTAACGGCGATGATGATGACGATGATGACATTGAAGAGGAAGAAGAAGATGTTGATTTAGATGATGATGACGAAGAAGGTTATGGATTAAGCAGAACAAAAAGTAAAGGTGATATGAATTGGAACGCTGATGAACAAAAAAGATTATTATCCATGGCTAATTTTATCCATAATAATACTGGTGGAAGTGTAGTATCACCAATCAGTGAACATTCTAGTATTAACCTTGGAACTTCTACCACTACTACCCCAGCAGCTCCTACTACCACTACTACCACCGATAACGTTACTCCTAAAGAAACTACCGATGCAAATGATGAGAATACTAAGAATACTACCACTACCGATAATAAATAATATTAATGAACTTTTTTTTTACGTTAAATTTTTTTATGGCCTTTTTTTTTACTACTATTACTAATAATAATATTTACTCTTTTTTTATATTTTTTTTTCTTATTATGTTGGATTAGTTTTGAATTTTAATATGCACAATAAAATTAATGTATTATAAAAACACTTACAGATTAAAAGTAAAATAAAATAAAATAAAGTAAAATAATAAGCACAAATATATTAATATCAGCTAACAAAAAAAAATTATGAATCAATGCTTTGAATAGAATCAATAAGTTCTTTGATTTCAATAATCAATCTATTTACAACTTTGACTTTACTTTTACCTTTAGTGTCTTCAGTATGAGTAATTACAATTCTAGATTGTAAATATTTAGGATGAGTTAAAAGATGATTAAAACTATCAATTAAGAATTGTCTTTCTTGTTCAGTTTCAAGACCTGATAAGAATCTTAAATTACTTGCATTGTCATTATTATTATTGAAATTGATTCCAATAAATTCTTTATAATTAAGCAGCACAAGTGCCTTATGTAATACAATCAATTGACTAGTCTCTTGGATCATTGGGATAGTCACGATTAAAGAATCACTAGACCAACTTTCGATAGTATAACGTACTTGCTTGCGAAATTTCCGCAAAAATACGCAAACATCAGGAATAATTCTTGGACCAAATTTAGCTAGCAAGATTAAAACAATAGATAATAATCCGTTAGACCAAATGTGATGATATCTTGGAGAAATGTCGGCTCTGATGTGACCCTGTTGAATTTTCATAGAAATTGGGTTATTAAGTAAAATTGAGAATAATCCAGAATCTAATAATCTTTCCGCAATAGCATCAATTGATAATAATTCAAGGACATAAATTAAAGCCAAATCAGCAAATAATGGTTCACCATCGACTAAAATTGAATTGGAGTATGCGTAAAGTTCTAAAATATATTTAATGGCTTCACTAGTATCAAGCATCACTGAGAATTCTTGGTTAATCTTTTGTGATAAGTTCACTTTAACAAATGCTTTAAAAATTGAAATGATTAATAATAAATCTTCAACTTTACTATAAACAATTGGTGGGACTGCACTACTTTCTTTATTATTTGATACGTGACTATAGCCAAAGTTTGTCATATTATTAACATTACCAGAAAATTCATTAATGCTTGTAGTTATTGCAGTATTAATAGCAGCACTATTACCGTTTTTGTTACGGTTACCAGCGTTACGTTTTTGAACTTCAAAGTCTTCAACTAAGCTCATTTCATTTTGTGCAGTTGTGATTATTATCTTAGTACCATTACAGATAATTTGATCAAATAATCTGTAAAGTAGAGTTGGATTTTTTTCTAATAACCAGGCTCTATTTTCACACATCTTCAAAGCAATCAATAAAATTCTTAATAATGGACGATAAAGTACTGAACTGTTCTCACTTAAGTTGACCAAGAAATTAACTTCTTCTGATAACAATGCTTTACTAACTTGTTCAAATAATTCATAAGCTAAATCATCTGAAATCTCTCTTGTTGGAGTAGGTGGAACTGGTGTAGCGCTAGCACTGGTAGCATCAATAGAGCCACTACCACTGTATCCGTTATATACTAAAAAGAAAGCTAATTCAATTCTTTCTAAACAGATTTCTTTAAATGATGGTGCAGGGATACCTTCGTCACTATTTATCTTCAATAAGATAGAAGCTAATTTAATGAATTTTTCATTAGATTTCTTACCTTTGTATCTGACATATGAGGAAATCAAGGCACCCCAAGATTTAACTAAATTGGTTTGAGCTGAAACATATTGTAAATTCAAGCTAGTGTCAATAATATCATTTCTTAAGAAATCATGCCATTCATCATATCCACTGAATAACTTATCCATAAGTGCTAAATTATAAACAGTTCCAATACCATATCTTCTAAGTTTATTCAATTTCGTACGATGAAATGCACTTAATTCATAATTTTGTGAATATTTTTTGAAATTTCTATGACTGTCTAAATGTAACTTGGATTGATAATTACTAATTCTGAAGATCTTGTCAGCGTTAACTTTCAAAAATTTATCATCTTCTAATAAATCAGTGATTGGTTTAATAATTTTCTTGTTAGTAGAACTGAATAAATATAACGCTAAAATTTCGCCAATACTAGATATTAATTTAATTTTATAACAATCTTCAATAGTACCTTCAATATTAGTAGAAGTAGTTACCTCATCAGTCCACAAGGTCTTGTATGAATAAACTGTTGAAGTAGCATGTAAGACATCAACATCTGACTTGAAATCATTATGATCATTGAAATATTTAACTAAAGCTTTAATAAATTCTTCATCATTATCATCATCAATCTTTTGTGAAGTTGCCCATGAGTTAAATGCAAACGAAATGGCGTCCAACAAATGAATAGCGACTGAACTAGGATAAGATTCCAAATTAGTGACGTTTCTTTTAATGATTTGTAAGATCGACTTTTGTTTTTTATCTTTGGAGATACCTTTCTTTCTTTGAACATCATAACCAGTTAATAATAACATAGAGAACCCTTCTTGGTTTTTTTCCATAACTGTGGCGAAGAAATCATACAATGAATTTTTCAAATCAAAATCAATTAAAGGATTTTCTAAATCAAGCACAATAGATTTAAGTAACACTTTAGAATAATTATTACCTAAATGAGCCAAAATTGAAGGTGGGTTAGCATTAAATTCACCGCTAATTAAAGTTATAATCATATTCATAACTTTTTGTTTGAAAATAGGTTGTGTCAAATAAAGCACAGTCAATTGTGGTAAACTTTTAAATAAATTGATTTCTAACGCAGACACTTCTAAATTCAAAATTGAACGAAGAGAAATAAGCAATCTGTTAAAATCTAATAAAGAATAAGTGAAGTTTTCTAGCCATAAACTTAAATTATCATCAGTTTCAATAAGAATTGAATTATTAATTAAATTTTCAGTGATTATTGAAAAAGTTTTCAATCCAAGATTATCAATATTTCTAGTCTTCAAAAAGCAGTTGATAATTTTAATACCAGAGTTTTTCAAAGTACTTATTAAATTATCATATTTGCTATTTTGAGCAGTGATATCATAATTTTTGTTGAGATCAATACTATAGATAGTGAATATAATTTTGCTAAATAAAGAAAGGATCATAATACCAATTTCAAATTTTTGATAAAGTTTATCAAAATTCCAAGTAATGAAATTTTCATAAAATGAAATAAATGTCGTTGTTAATTTTCTGATAACATCATCTTTGACTTTTAATGATATATGGTTTTGGTTTAAAGAATTTTCCATTGATAATGAATCTACTAATAATGAATCAGTTAATCTAATTAACGATATACTAAATTCAAATGATTTTCTAGTTCTTTCAATGGAGAAAATTAAGTTTCTTAATAAATTGGTATCCATTTTAGTATTGTTAACTTCAAAATAATTAGATTTTATAATCACTGACCAAACTTGAATAGAGAAATTGTTAGACAATAAACACACAAGTAAATCATTCATTGGTGTAAGAATTGATAAATCTTTATTAGTCAAAGCAACAATCAATAACTTGCAAATGAGGTCAAAGAAATCAATGCTTGTAGTTAATTGAATATCATTAATGAGCTTTTTGCAATCCTCATTATTAATGACATTAAAACTGGATATAAATAAGTTTATTATATTTTTCAATAATACTTGTTGTTGCTCTTGTTCTTCATTGCTAACATTACCATATACATCTTTGTATTGAGTCAAAGCATTACTATTGAATGAAAATGTTAAGTTATTATTATTATTATTTGTAGTATTATTACTAACTGTAGTGTTACTAGTCTTAGTGTTATCACCTCTCATTAAATTATTGATAATATTTTCAAATGTTTTACCAACAAGTGCCCAACCTGAATAACTGTAATTAAAGATAACTGCATTGACACTCATATTAGCATTAGAAATTAATTTACCCTTTGTTCCCTTTTCAAATTTAATAAAATTATTGCTAGATTCTAACTCAAATATTGGTCTGGCGTAAATGTCTTTGCTAATAGTAATAAAATTATCCAAATCATTAGTAGTAATAGAACCATCATCACTACTATTATTGTCTGTTAAACTCTCAGTTTCATCAGTGGTCTCACTGTGCGGAGTTTCTGCCTTAAATTCAAGTTCAGTAGCATTACAGAAATGCATGTAAGTATTTAATTTTTGCAAGACCATTGAAGCAAGTTTCCCATCAATAGAAAGAATATTTAAAAAACAATTGAAAGAATTTAGGTCTTCTGGAGATTTCAATTTAAATAAATTCAATGACTTGAGGAAAAAATCATCAGTTAATAAATCTTCAATCAATGAGATGTCATCATTTCTGATCGTTTTCAAAATGTCACTAATAACGATTGATGTTTTGAAATCAAGTGAGATGAATGGGAGGATAATCTTAATGAAAGAAAATGATATGTATCTATAAATATCATCAAATTTAGAGAATTCCCATATTGTTTTTAAACTAGTGAAAATACTTTGTCCTAAAATGTCATAAATTGCCAAAGACTTTCCAATTTGGCCCTTAAACTCAACAAGACTTGAATTAAATTTCTTTAAAAATAAAACTGTTGCTGCCGATTGTAAATCTTCTTTTAATGTCAAGTATTTTGCATAACTTATTATACTCCATGAATATGATACGACAGGATCAATTGATTCAGATAATTGTATTGTTTCATTGATTAGACTGAAAACTTCGGGGTCTTTATAAAAATCTAAAGTAAGATTAAAAATATTTTCTTCGACGTTAAGACCTAAAAATAATAAAGTATTTAAAGAACAAATTGCCTTAACTGTATAGCAAAATTCAGAAATAGCCACTAAATTATCAGGGAAAATTGAATCTTTAAATTTAAGTATATAATTAAGATTATCGGTTTCAACCAATAAAGCTAGCCAACTTTTCAATGTTTCAGAATCAACATAAACTGGTATTAACAATTGCGTTAAAAGCTTTAAATAGTCCAACACAATTAAGAAAAGTTCTCTTTTTATTAGCTGATTTAAATTTTGGTCTAAGTTGTTATCTAAGTCATTATCATTAATATTTGCAAGGAAAATCTGATATATTTTAGATATTCCTTGAATTAACTGGTTAATCAAGTTAACAGGTGAAATCTTAGTAGATGCAAACTCTTTCAAATATGGTGATAAAGTTTGGTTCTTGAAAATTAACACTAAAAATTTAAATAAAAGTCTTTTCTCCTTGAGTATCATTATTGAGTATAATAACAGTCTTTGATCTTTAATTAAATCAGATGCGCTAACTTTTGATGAAAATGAAATGAGATCAACTGCTGCAGCGTTATTATTATCACTAACAGCAAAATTTAGACCCAAATTTGAATCAATGTCTAAATCACAAAGGTCTCTTTCGTTAGTTTGTATAATAACCTTTAATGCTTGATGAATGTCAACGTTAAGTTTTCCCGCTAAAGATTCGACATTTTTCAAGTCTATTATTTTATTATCAATTGGATATTTAATGGAATTTATTTCAATCTCCGTAGCCGTATATGATTTGAATTTATTATTCTTTTCTTGATATTCAAATTTAAAAGGATCAGAAATGATGCTTTCTTGAGATTTCAAAAACGCTTCTAACAATTCTAAAAATTGTTGCTCCTTCTGTTGGAGAATGTTTATAACATTCTCTAACGTCCATGATGGTGATGGTAAATATTTAGACTCCATTATTCTGTTTTACTTCTTTTCAATTGATTTTTTTCAACTAAAGTAAGGGCAGTTGATTCTCTATAATTACCAATGGAGAATAATAAAGATTACTATTGCATAAAGTAATCAAAACAATTTAACAATAGTCTGTGCAAAAAAAATTTTATATCTTCGTTTTTGTTTTTGTTTTTTTTTTTCAATATTGAAAATAAAAAAAAAAAATTAGAAAAAAAAAATAATAGAAAATACTATAGAATGTTCGGTATTTGCTAAACAGTATATATGCATTTTAACATTATTACAAATATATTGATCTCTCTACCTTTAAAGATTTATGTTATTTCTCAACATGATTTTTCTTTTATTGTTGTTTCAAATAAAACATTATAATATATTTAATAATTTACATAAATCAAGAATTTTGTTGATTACATCCTGAAGATTTTACAATTGATAATATTCTCAAATACTATCAATTAAATTTTAATTCATACTTATCTACTATTTTAATGATTCCACGCAAGTTATGCTAGAACTAATTTTTTGACGATTCATTTATCAATGTTTACAATTCATTATCAATATTCAATCATTACTGATTTTAATAACTATGTTGCTTTTTCTCGAAGAAGCTTTCCTTTTCATAATGAATTTTTTCCAACTAATGTTATATTAAAAACAAAATTATTTATCCTGAGATACAAGCTTGATATAAAGAAATTGATTGTTCTTAATTCTATAAAAAGTTTTTCAATTACTTCTTATGTTTCTTTTTATAAAAAGATTTTTTAATCATAATAGCTGAATTCTCTACTAAAGTTTTTTTTTCAGATTCTCTTTTACTTGTTTACTCAAGTGGTTTTTTGTGTTTAGTCGATCAAAGAGTTTAAAGTATATTATCCTAGAAACACTGACATTAACATATGACCGAATATTTTTCAGAATTATATTCAATCTTAATTATATGACTGTTTGTTCGCTTTAGCTGGCCACTTTACTGTAATATTTCTCAGATCCATTGGCGCGGGTTATATCGATTCCTGTAATATTATAACAAAATAAGAGACTATAATGGTATTCACTTAATAACTACAATTATCACTATCTACTCAATACAATGATTGACTAAAATTAATATTTTTCATTCTTCTACTATATAAATTTTATTATCATAAAGTCCGACTATCTGGACTCACGTACTAATGTTGTGAATAGCAAGTTCATTAAACAGAACAATCCTGTAAGTTTCTTCATCTATAAACTTTCAATACCGTATACTACTACGAGTCTCTTCTCTATAGACTTTTCTTGTGTCATGTCCATTTAATTAATAGCTAGGAGGATATTTCTATCCTTTGTTTCTTCTTTGAATTTTTTTTGGCAGTTCAAAAAAGTAAATATATATATATATATATATATATATATATGTATGCATAATTACGCATTAACTTTGTGAATAACATTTATTAATATATTTTAAAAGCCTTAAAGAAATGTCAATATTTCTTTATTATTTGTCAATGTGTCTATTAAATCTCTAAATTGATGATAAATTATTGACGGAAGTTAATTTAAAATTGTAGATATTATAGATCATTCGATCTTTACATTCATAACACCAATTTTAGCTCTCACCTCTTGTAATGCTTGTTGATTCTTAATATTACGGTTATTACAAGTAATTTGACTACAGTTATAGAGACTCTTCAATTTCGATGATCTTTAGTTTACTAAATTGGACTGCATAATTATATTATTTTTATGATGTATATAATATTTTAATCTTTTATTTAACTTGTTTTATATTTGACGAACCATTTGTCCTTCCCTATAATTTCAAAGCTCACGATTCGTTTATAAAAATATATTTCGAGTTTTTTTTTCTTAATAAAAGAGCTCTTATAAACATGAGCACACCCCATATCTTAATAGCTTGACTCAAGTTGAGATTCCAAAGAAAACATCAGCTATTATACATGTTAATTATTATTTAATGTTATACACATATTTTAACTACTAATAATACCAGTTTTCAATATACTGTACTCTATAGAAATTGCTAATTTGGCTTTATATAATTATAGCTTATAACTAAAATAAAATGATATTAATAGAATTTCAACTATTAAAAACTGTTCAGCTATCTACTTTGCAAATACTTTACTTCATACTATAAATAATACTTTTAGAATGTTAATTTATTACTGCAATATGAATAGACAGGGTTAAGCAGCTATTTATTTTTTAAATCACATGAATATATTTTAGCCCTCTTTGTTTTTAGAAATAGAAATTCATAAAATAAAATGTGACTGCTTTTCTCTAGTAAAAACAAATTTCTTCATATTAAAAAGTAATTTCTTAGAAAAAAGAATATACACGTGATTACAGTAAAGTAAAGAAAGAGAAGAACATGAAAAAAAATTTTTTTTTTTTTTTTTTTTTTTGTATTTGGAAAATCAGCAAAAGAAAAAAAAATTATTTTCAAATAATTCTTTACTTCAATTTAATACAATCGTTAATATATCTTAATATACTCAACGAAGCTACCTTCAGAAGATAATATAATTATATTAATTTATTAAATCATTCAATATGCTTATTCCAAAGGAAGACAGAAAGAAGATTCACCAATATCTTTTCAGTGGTATGTTTTAATATTAAAGAAGAAGAGTTAATAGCATTAGATGAAAAATTCAAATTAAATTGAGGATTTATGATTTGACGATTGATTATGAATATTTGTTTATGGAAGAAGAATCTTATAATGAATGTAATCAAAGTGTTTAAAGTGAACAATGTGGATAAATGATATTAATAAAGATGTAATGAAATAATAATTTATGGAGACTAATAAATTTGGGAATAAATGCCAACGATAAATTATTTTGTTTAAAGAATGAATATCAAAACAAAATAAAAATAAAATTGTAGTAATAATATTCAATTTAAAATTATTTAATAAAGATATCATTATGAGTTTAACATTTTATCGAATATCTTTGGTCAAAATAGATACGAAAAAAAAAAATTTTTTTTAAAGATCACAAAGAAATTGAAAGATCAATTTTAATCGTCAATATAAAATAATTATTCATAATAAGAAAACATAATTAATCATAACATCAGTCTATATAATTTGAATTATTTAATCAAAGAAAGAAATTGAAGAAAAAGAAAAACTGAATGCAAATACTAACAAAATATATTTCTAGAGGGTGTTGTTGTCGCCAAAAAAGATTTTGAAATCAAACACGATGCTATTGACACTAAAAATTTATATGTTATCAAAGCTTTACAATCTTTAACTTCTAAAGGTTACGTTAAAACCCAATTCTCATGGCAATACTATTACTACACTTTAACTGATGAAGGTGTAGAATACTTAAAAGAATGGTTACACGTTCCAGAAGGTGTCTTACCTGTCACCAGATTGAAACAAACTGTTCCAGAAAGACCACAAAGAGGAGGAAGATTTGGTAGAGGTAGAGGTGGAAATTAAGAAGCTGGAAAATTCAATCATCAATCAATCAAAACGATTTTTTAATAATTAATTTTTTTATTCTTATTTTTTTGTCTTTATAAATAAATAATTTATTGATTATAATCATAATATAATAATAATAAATTCGCAAACTTTTAACTTAGGATTTACATAAAGAAGTCCGCATTATTTGTAGACTATGCAGTCATAAATAGAAGTTATAATTATAAGCAATTAAAGAAACTAAGGAATAGGTAGATAGATGACTTCCATATAATGATTATATATATATATAGTAAGACAAGGAAGGGATAGAGTTAATATTGAATAGGTCTATGAGATAAAAGGCCAAAATATATAATTGATAGATACGAAAAAGAAGGGATTATCCTATGGCTGTATCATGACTATCATGACTATCATAATTAGACAATCAACAAATATAAGTAAATTATGGGCTATGCTCAAAAAATTAGCATCTGAAGAAAAAAAGACATGATTGATTGTATTGTTAGAGTTCTAAAGTCGTTATATTTAGTTTAGCAACAGTCTACACTTAACTTCGGTCCAGAAATGACCACCATATATATTGCCATGGCTGTTCTCTCGCCCGCGCATGCCTCGAAGAAAAAGTAATTCAACTTAAGGTGATTTGGTTTACACGACCATGGTAAAAGTTGGGAGGGTGAAATACCATTCTAACTAGCATGCTCTCTACAGATCTAATGACCAACTATAATTTTTTTTTTATTATAGTTATCAAGTTTATCTCCCCAGATTGGATTGGGGGTGGTGGCAGAAAAACCAAAGAGCATTCATTTAATTAATTACGGTAAAAAATATTACAAAAAAAATACAAAAAAATTACAAAAAATTACAAAAAAAATTACAAAAAAAAAAAGAAAAAAAAATTAAAAATTAATTTCCCTTTTGTAAGATATTCAAAACAAGTATCTAATATAAAAGGTCAGCAATATCAATATTCAAAAAAAAAAAACAAGATATCTAAAAATTATAATTATTAATTTCAAATTTGAAAATCAATTATTGGTATAATTATTAATAAGGTCATACGTTAAATGAAAGATAAATACACTGTGGTTTGTTACTGTATAATATTTTAATCTTCAAAAAGCCTTCTTTTAATCAAGCCCCACTTGTCCTTTTTTGTCTTTGAACATAAAGAAATCTAAGTGATTTAGAAAATAAAATTTTTACAAATATGTCGAGAGGTGGAAGAGATGAATTAGTTGTAAGTTGATATTTTCTTTTCCGTTTCTTTTTCTTTTTCTTTTACTTGTTTACAAGTTAATGTTTCTTTTTTGCATCAGAACATTATCTCTAACTTATTTTAATATTATAGGTCTTTCCAACTCCAAAGGAAGCATTTGGAATGCAAGCAGCTCATAATGCGCCAGCAAAGAAAAAACCACCTAGCATGATGGGTGCTGGTAACTACCCAAGACAACAACAACAACAGCTGCAACAACAATTTAACGGTAATCAAAGCTATTCACAACAGCAACAAAGAATGGTGAATGGAAATAATGGTTATCGTCCACAACTGCAGGTGCTGCAACAACTGCAACAACAACAGCAACAGCGAAGAATACCTCCTCAAAGAAATTACCCACTACAACAACAACAAATACAACAAAGAACTGGCCCTTCACCACAACAGCAAATGTCACCAATACATATGCAACCACCTCCAATGCAACCTAGCCGTAGTTCTTACAATAGTAATATTCCTATTTATCAACAACCCCCACAAGAACTTCATCAACCTAATCCAATAGCGCAACAAAATACCAATGATGCAGAAAGATTAGAAATGCAATTACGCGATTTATTCAATAAAGTTGATCGTAACAGAACTGGTCTTATATCGCAAAATGAATTATCAATGGCTTTATATAATACTGATAAGACCCAGTTCCAACCATCAACAGTTTTAGTAATGATTAAATTATTTGATAAAGATGGGTCCGGTACTATAGATTTCAGAGAATTTTATCATTTATGGAACTATATATCTCATTGGAGAAAAGTATTTACAATTTATGATAAAGATAAAAGTAATACAATTACTTTTAGTGAATATCAAGAAACTTTGAAAAGTTTTGGGTATCGTTTACCTTTGGATACAGTTTTATACGTATTTCAAAAATTTTCATTCGGTGGAGCTGGTAATTATCTTAAATTTGATAATTATGTTGAAAGTTTAATTTGGTTGTTAAGGTGTACTAACTCATTTAAAAAATTCGATACTCAAGAAACTGGTGTTGCAGTTTTCCCATTTGATAAATATGTTCGTGAAGTTCTCGGATTCCAATGAATACTTTTCAACGATAAAAATAACAACATACTGTTCACATTGATTAATTTCTTTTTTTTTTCCTCTCTTTTTAATTTAGTATATATTTATTATATATATATATATATATAATTTGCCTTTTTTTTTTATTTGCCTTTTCTAATCAATTAATATATTACTATAATAATAATAATAATCTTTTAATATTAAAATATCTGTTAACAAAACGGGTAATAATTGTGTGTTATAATAACTACTTGCACTCCCTTTAGAAAAAAAAATTTTTTTTTATTGTCTCTTCAACAAAATTAAAAAATTTTCCAAATCAAAAACAGAAAAACATACTATTAGAACATCAAGACAATACATAATTAAATAAATAAGTAACTATACAAAAGACAAGGGCAATAAGAGAAAAACAATAAAATGGAAAACTCGTTAACTTTTACACCACCACAAAGATTAGAATCAATCACTGACATATTGACGACTTTAAAAAGATATAATGTCGAAGTGATTAAAGATTTAGAAGAATATTTGGAATACCAATGCAAGCACGGATTTCGTGATGTTAACGCCAATTTAGCATTATTAAAACTTTATGAATTATCATCAGAATCATTAACTGAAGAAAGAGAAGAATCAACTATCAACATTCTTTTATCAGGATTGACCAACTTTTATGATGTTGATTTTGAATTATATTTACATTTATTGCCAGTATATGTATTAAATAGATCAGCAGTTTCAAGTTCAACTCAAGACAACAGCGACTCTTCGGCACTTTTAGCATTCCAAGAATCCGTTAATAAATTAAGAGAACTCTATACTTTATTAGCATCTGCTAAATTCACAAGTTTCTGGAAAAGTTTGAATAATGAAGACACTTATGAGGAATTGGTGCTTAACTCATTTTTAAGTGAATCTTTTGAAGCCTCTGTGAGAGAAGCTATTATTAACTTAGTATATAAAGGATACAGTAACAATAACATTACGATAAAATCAAAGATCAATTCTAGTTTATTACAAGATTATTTGAATCTTTACGAAAGTGATTTTGAAGCTTTCATCAATAAACAAAAATATTTCTCAATTTCTGAAAGTGATAAGAGTGTTATATTAATCAATGACAATAAAAATATTATTATTGATTCTAATTCTACTAATGATAAAGCCAGTGCTAACCCAAGTGACAGTAATGATAATGAAAAAATTGCATTTACCAATACTCATAATTCTATAATCAGTGGTGAAAATATTAAGATTGAGCAATTATCAAGATTAATTAAAGAATCTCTTGCTCGTTAATTTTGTTGAATTTATCATTTTATTATTATTATTATATAAGAGAAACAATAAACATAAATCATTCTAATTTTTTTTTTAAAAAAGAATAAATAAAAATAAAATGCTACTATAATGCAAATTTATTTATTTATTATTCTACAGTATATTTGTTTTTAGATGACAAAGCTGAGTCTGCATATTGCGGAGTTGCTTAACCATCGGAATACCACAAAATTTTTTATTTTTTTTTTTTCTTTATAGAATTTTATTTTTTTATTTTTACAGAAAAAAGTAAAAATATCAATTGATGAGCACATGTTACTTTCATGATCCCATCCCCTATTGCGCCCATTAATACTTATACGATATTAATATAGACAGTAATTCGATTGATAACTTCAATGGCATTTTGGACTCATTTAATTCATCTGTTATCATTCAATGATGATGACAGTAGTGCCAACGACGAAAACGAGAATAATACAGTAACAAATATCATTAAAGTCACAAAGGGTATTGTTGTGGCGATAATAATATTAATTAGTTATCCAATAATTCGAGTATTAGAATTTGTGAATATACGATTTCTGAGAATTAAAATATTAAAGCTTTTCCCATTAATGAATTTAATAAATATTACAATTTTTGTTATTCTTTTAGTCAGATTCATTCCACATTATTCAGGACTTTATCATAGAACAAAACTAATCACTACACTTACAGCCAACTTATTATTATTTGGTCTTGCAGATTGTTTGGCCCAGACTATTACATATGTAATGACACATAGATCACAAGATGATGATGATGATGATGCCGGCAATGGTAACCTAGAAATTAGATTGAATAATAATAATACAGTGCATGGAACAGATCAATTATTAGTTACACACTTTCAAGATGTTCTCCATAATAGCAGTAATAATGATTCTGAGCATGGTGGATTTCATGTTGCAGCAGATTATGGAGATTCGCATTCTTTAAATAATAGCATTGAAGATGATTATGATCAAGAAATACATTTACAAGATGAAGAAGAAGCAGAGCAAAATTCCACAGTAGAAAAATTTGATTTCAAGAGATTATTAGGGTTTATGACATGGGGTTTTATCATATCATTTTTCCAATTAAGTTGGTATATAATATTAAATGATTTATATGTAGATGATCCGAAATTCATTACAGTTTTAGAACGAGTCTTGGCTGATCAATTATGTTATTCACCAATATCTTTAGCAGCATTTTTCTATTATTCCAATAGTGTGTTAGAACATGGTAATATAGAGACTTATAAAATAAAAATGAGAAAAATATATTTAAACACTTTAGCTGCTAATTATTCACTTTGGCCAGCGGTTCAATTTATTAATTTCTTAGTTATGCCTAAAAAATATCAAGTTCCATTCAGTAGTTCAATTGGGGTTCTATGGAATTGTTTCTTATCAATGAAAAATGCCACATCAAAACAAAATTAGATATAATATAATACTTTTTTTTTTATAAGTTTAATAAGTCGTCTAATTCATCATCATTATTATCAACTCTTTTTATTATTTTCTTTTTATTATTATTGTTTTTTATAGTTTCAGTTTTTTTTATTGGGAGATTACTATCAAGATTTAATAAATTATCTAATGATATGGTGTTAGTATTATTTGTATTACCGATTTTCTTTGGCAGGTCATTGTCTTCACCTAATAATTCTTTCAAATTATTATTGAACTCAATAGTATTATTTGTCATGTTATTATTGTTATTGTTAGTGGCGATATTTTTAGTAAACTTATTTTTAATATTTCTTAATATTTTCTCTTCTTTG
This sequence comes from Saccharomycopsis selenospora, assembly GCA_030583325.1. Lineage (NCBI taxonomy): Eukaryota > Fungi > Ascomycota > Saccharomycetes > Ascoideales > Saccharomycopsidaceae > Saccharomycopsis > Saccharomycopsis selenospora. The sequence continues at coordinate 13,811 of JAJMHY010000043.1, read as the reverse complement.
ATTTTCTTTTGATATTCAAAGAATTCTTTTTGTTCTTCAGCAGTCAATTCTTTAACCCTTGATCTACTATTTGTGTTATTGTTGTTTGATTCCTCTTCGTCTTCACTGTCATCTTCATCATTTGTGATTTTTAAATTTTCGAGGTCTTTCAGAGTTAATTTTTTATAGCTTTTCATTTTAGTAGCAGAATTATATTCATCTTCGACATTATTACGATTATTAATTGCATTTTTAGTCAAATTTTTATATTCAATAAATTCATCATCTTTTAATTTTAGTAATTCTTCTTGTCTAGCTAACAATTCTTTCATACTAATTTCATAAGTTAAATCCAGCGTTAATTGATCTTCAACATCAATTGGAAGTTCATCATCTTTTATAGCTTTTTGATTTTGATTTTTAATTGATTCTGCAAGAGGCTCTTTAATAGTTTCTTCAATTACAGAATCTTGAGAATTTGAATTCTCAAGATTTTCTGGAGTTCTTTCGTCACTGTCAGCAGTTTCATATTTCCAAGCGTTTTTGTCCTTCAAAGGATGTGAAAGCAGTTGTTGAGGTTTATTTTTATTCAATAAATCATGCTTCTTTAAATATTTAAATTTAGCTTTTCTGTCCCATTTATCATTATGCAACACCATTTTTTCTAATTATTGTTCTTATTATTAATATTCTAGCTATACTGTTTGATATATTTTTAATGATTATGATGACTATGGTGATTTTATTGATACAGTAATTCTAAACTGCTTCGGAAAAAAAAATCTTAGAGAGAAAATGAGAAAATGAGAAAATGAAGTATTGCATGTTCATGTGTGTTCATGTATTTACATTATGATTTTAGCATATTTTAATTGTCTTGTAAAAATAACTTCTCGCTTACGTTTTTATGATGGTGATTTAAATCAACAGGATTTCTATGATTCTGCAATTAAAAACAGTACAAAAATAATATATAGAATTGTTATAGGCTCTTTCTATGTCCACAGCAATGGAGGGAAAATAAATGGAAAAAAGTTAATATTACCATGAGAAGGAGAATACCAAGAAAATGTCAAAGTATTGTGTTCTTGAATTATGATTAAAGGATATCAAATCATTGACTGGTTTTCACAATTTTTTTTTTTTTTTTTTTTTTTTTTAAAGTGGCATTTTATTCATTATATTAAAAGCAAAAAAGAAAAAAAAAATTGTTTCGTTCTTTTCTTCTAATAAATACAGTGTTTGGTGAATTATTTGTAATGTAGCGAAAATATTTAAATAGAATTAAAAAGGAGATGGGGAAATGCTAATATAATTTCATTTTTAAATAGCTCAATACAGTATCCGACTAATAATTTCTACAATGTAGCTTCCATGAAATCTGCTAAAGATTAAACTATGTGTCAATAGGTTTTTTAAAGTATTATGGATAACGAATAAAATTGGGCTTGGGCATTTCATGCGTATTCATTGCCGTACTAATGAAACCCCTCGCATATCAAGCACATTTTTTTTACGCTCTTTTTTTCATGTTGACTATTAATAAATAATTCACACTTTATTTTTGTGTTTTGGCCACGGTGATTGAATAAACATTCTTGAAAAGAAGCTAGCTTATTTCTAGTTGAAATTATATTTGGCCAATTAGGTCGAATAAAAGTGAAGCCCAGAACACCGGAGATCTAGCTATATATAGTGCGGTAATCATGTTGAAAAATGAAAAATATCTCAAAAGTAAGATTTCTGGCATGCAACATAAAAGCCTCTGCCATTTACAAGGAACAAATCTTTATTCTTAATTCTACATACGAAATAAACTATACAATGAAAGGCTACACTAATTCTACTTGATATTAGATTTAGAAATAGGAGTATATTTTATTTGAAATTATTCTCCAATAGTTTATTTCTATATTAAAACTTCTTGCACAAATAATAATAATAATAACAATAATAATAATAAAAATAATAATAATAATATAAATACCCTTGCAATACCTCAAAATATTTTCCAAGAATTTAGTATTTCTTACCTTTTCTTATTTTTCTTCTATCAAACTCATTATACACTCATTCATTGATTTTTAAATATAATAATAATAATAATAATAAAAAATGAGACTTTCCGGTGCTGCTTTAATCTCTGTTTTATTAGCTTTTAGCACTGCTTCTGCTGTTCCCCTCGATAACTCTATCCAAGCTAGAGGTTTATTAGACGACTTGTTACACCCACCTCCACCTCCACCTCCACCTCCACCTTTTGACGGTCCAAGAGGTCCTGGCGGTCCTGGTTTTGGTGGTCCAGATTTCGGTGGTCCACATAACGGCCCTGGTGGTCCTGGTGGTCCTGGTGGTCCTGGTGGTCCTGGTGGTCCTGGTGGTCCTGGTTTTGGTGGTCCTGGTGGTCCTGGTGGTCCACACAAGAGAGGATTATTACACGATATTTTCCATAGCCCACCTCCACCTCCACCATTCGATGGCCCAAGAGGTCCTGGTGGTCCTGGTTTTGGTGGTCCAGATTTTGGTGGTCCACATAACGGTCCTGGTGGTCCTGGTGGTCCTGGTGGCCCTGGTGGCCCTGGTGGCCCAAGAGGCCCTGGTGGTCCACACAAGAGAGGATTATTACACGAGATTTTCCATCACCCACCTCCACCTCCACCATTCGATGGTCCAAGAGGTCCTGGTGGTCCTGGTTTTGGTGGTCCAGATTTCGGTGGTCCACATAACGGTCCTGGTGGTCCTGGTGGTCCTGGTGGTCCTGGTGGGCCACATGGTCCAAGACGTGCTTAATAATGTGATGAAGCTATGTTGATCTTACAATTGTTACTTACTTTTACCTATTTTTGAGTTTATACCTTTTATGTTTCACTTCTCACTCCTATCATTTTTGGTTATCAATCTATTCATAATTATTTGATATAATTTAGAAAATTGATTTTTATTTATTATTATTTATTTTTTGAATAAAAATTACTTTACTTCTTTCATATATTTTAAACTTTCTTAGTAGTTTATTTTATTGATATCTTCATTGGTATCTAAAAAGAAAAAATATAATTGATTGCACACATGTTAAAATCAGTTATTGTCCTTTTTCATCGCATGTCTAAACCATTAACTTTTTTTAATGTGATAAATTGAACATTTATGGCACAATGTAAAAAGTTTACAATAGATGTATATATTTCTTTCTATTTTAGTATGGCTGCTTAGTTTCCTTAATCTTTTCTATTTTATAACACAATTTAAAAAAAAAAAAAAAAAAAAAAAAAATAAGCCCAAAATCTATCAAATCCAGCAATATGTTAGCATCACAAAGAACCACATCCAATCAGATACATATGATGTTAAATAAAATAACATATGAAACTCATGATACTTATTAATTATTTGTCGTGCGCATAGTGATTTTACGTGATTGTCCGCATTTACCAATATAATCAATACTATTGTGTTTTTACTCTGGTGTAACCAAGTGGCTCGGATATAAGAAAGTACCTTGTTACAGCCGGTGCATGTAGGGTTGTGTAGTGTAGAGGTTTAACACGGTGGATTCTGATTCCACAGACCCCGGTTCGAACCCGGGCACGACCTTCGAATTTTTTTTTATTTTTTTTAGCTATTAGTATGGCATTAAAACACACAATTTTTTTTTGTATTTTTGTATTTTTGTGTATTTGTAATCTTAACTCATTCTTTTTGATTGCTCAGGTTATTTATAGAGCAACAAAAGAATATAAAAATATATTGAGACCCATATTAAGATGTGTAGAATAATAAGTGGCGAAGAGCTGTAATTTTTAAACTTTGACGTGATGAATAAAAACAAAAAAGAAAAAAAAGGGGTAAAAAAGGGAAGTCCATTGCGAGAGATGATTCATAAAAAGAAAAATTCCATAATTGTGGATCAAACTTTTATTATCATTATTATTTTTTGTTTCAATTTCTTATAAATTCTATATGGTCATTGTTAGATATTATATTTATCTATGAGTTAAATATTTACTTTGAGGACGTAATATAATAAAAGTGAGTGTAATATTCATAATAGTTTAATATAGGATACCACATTAGAAGGAATTTATTTAATTTATTTTATTTTAATTTTTTTTTGTAAATGTGTGTGTCTTATAACTTTTTAATTAGTGTATGCTTGCTTGTCTGTGGTTTATTAATTGATTATCTATCTCTTTCACTGTAATAATTGCCACTAAAAATATTGAATTTATTCATGGTTAATTTAAAATGATATACTCTCTCTTTATTTTTTTATTTTTTTTTTTTAGATACAACAAAACAAGCTTTCTGGTTTTTGACTTTTTGGTTTTAGTTTTACTTTAAATGGAAATCAATATCTTTTTTGTCATTTTCTTTTTGCATATATTTTAAAATAGTATATATATAATATAATACCAAGAAGAAGATCAATATATAAATATAAAAAAAAAGGTCATACGTAATAATAATAATAATAATAATAATAATAATAATAATAATAATAATAATAATAATATATAATAATAATAATAATAATATATAATAATAATAATAATATAATAATAATAATAAAGCCGTAAAATTAAATCATCAGAAAAAGAAGCCCCTAAAATAGCAAGATAAACCAGACTAAAAATAAATAAATGAAAAAATAATAAAAAAAAAAGAAAGACGAAAAATGTACATAATACACAATCATCATCAAAATGATTACGTAGAAAAACAGAATCAAATACATGGTAATAAGAGGATTAGAAAAGAAACCTTATCACAAGTAATTTAATAACCCATTTGATGTGATTTTGGCTTAATGTTAGTGGTCTCGAAATTAATATTATTTGATAAGCAGAGCTGTTTTAATTCATTATTTAATTTACTCAATCTTTCAATTTCATTACCAGCAACATCAAGCACAAAGAATTTAGATATCTTTGGTTTAATGGTTGATGAGGCAGTAGAGCCACTTGTAGTAGTTGTAGCAGTAGGTGATGAGTTTGTAAAAACAGAATCATCAATTGGTAATTTATTAACTAAATCATCAAATGAAGTTTTAATTAATGATCTTCTCTTCTTTTCGGAAGTAGTATGGTTCATTCTTTTTTCTTCTTCACTTAATAATTTCTTTCTAGGTCTTCTGGTCTTCTTTTTCTTTTCAATCTTTGATGTAGAGATAGTAGGATTACTATTAAAAGGGGCACTAGGAGTACCATTAAATGATTGATGACGATGATGTGTTTGAACTGGTTTGTTAGAAGAGTTGTTATTATAAGAAAAATCTGAAAGTAAAGCATCAAAATCATTAGTACTTTTACTACTATTATGATTACTGTTGTTGTTGCTGTTACCATTTTCTTCATCATCTTCATCATCTTCATTCAATAAGTTATCAAAATAACATAAAATAGCATTGTTTTCATTTTCAGTTAATAAATCATTATTAGCAGCAAAGATATCATTAAGATTTAAGAAATCAGGATTGAATTCATTAGCAGAACCATTATTATTGTTGTTGTTGTCATTGTTATTATTATTAGAAATAATTGGTATGTTAGCATTGGTATTAGCATTAGTAACTGAATATTGGTTGTTATTATTATCGTCTGGGTATGGGGCAGCATTATTACTATTATTAGAAATATTATATTCTAATTGTAATTGTTGTTGTAATAACAATTGTTGTTGTTGCTGTCTAAATAATCTTTGTTGAGCTTGAGCCTTTTTCAATTGATCAATATGATCTTGAAATTGCTTAAATTTTAATTCGGTTATAGCTTCAACAGTGAAATTTAAATCATTGAAATCAAGTCCATCTAGAGAATTAAAATCATTAGCAGCACCGTTCATAGTAAATTGTGGCTTTGGTTGAACTTCTTCCATTTGAGAAGTATAAATGTTTTGATAATTCTGTGGAGATCCATCATAATTATCGATACTATTTTCCAGATTAGCAGTATTAACAGGAGTATCATACACATATTGTGATTTATTATGTTGATTCCGATCATTCATATTGTTGTTATTAGTGTTATCAAAATTTGAAATAGAGGGAGTAGTACCATCATCAATCGGATAATAATTTATATTGTTGATGTTGGTATTATTTTTGGCATCATTGTTATTATTATTGGCACCAGAATTAGAATTCATATTTGTAGTAGTAGATCCGAGAGCAGCAAGAGGAAAGGAATTCAGAGTTTGGAACATCATAAGTAAAACAAAAGAATAACAGAAAAGTAGTTAGGTAGAGTAAAATAGATATATCTATAATTAAGTATAGGTATCAGTAGTAGCAGAGTATAATAAAATAAAATAGAAATAAAGGGAAAAAGAAGTTGATCTAAAATAAAAATAAAAATAAAAATAAAAATAAAAATATAAAATAGGAGTCAGAAAAATAAAATCGATGAGGGAAGGATTATTCTATTTATATGCAACAAATAGAACGAAACCAGATATATATATAAATAAATAAAAATAAAGTAAAATAAGATTAGGAAATTAGTTCAAAAGGAAAGATAATAAAAAATATAAATGAAATGAGGAAATCGAAATCAAATTAATCAGAATATGACAGAAAAAATATATCAAAAATAACTTTAACACAAGTTGTCAAAACAAAGAAATTATTAAGCCAATATAATATTAATTGATATATTATAATGATGAAATGATGACGACGATAGTAATAATAATACTAACAATTATAATGAGAAGATCATTAAAATCTTACTAAAATTTTAATTTTCTTTTTCTTTTTCTGTAAATTGATTCAATATACAGCGAGGACCCGACAATGGATAAGTAATCACAATCAATATAAAACAAAAAATGATCGTTTTCTTTCTTTCTTTCTTTTTTCTTTTCTTTTTTTCAATTTATAATATAATTTTATTATTAATTGATTATTTATTGATATTGATAAAAGATGTTTATCTTTTGTTGTAATTTGGTGTGATTTTAAAGTATTAAGAATTTTATATCCGATGAGGTCAAATTTAATTAATACCTTAAAATCTGTTTTTATTATTAAGTACTTTTGAGGTTGATTTTTCTCCTAAGTAGTAATAGTAGCTATCAATATTAGCTAATTAATAATGATAAATGATAATAGTAATAGTAGTACCAATAATAAATTAGTAGCAGTATTAATAATAATAAATAAAAATAAAATTGCCTCCGTCTGTTTCTATCTGTGTTGTTGAGTAAGTTAAATTGATAGCCTGTCTGATTTTAGTAAGTAACACCTTTAGTTAGAAAAAATATTGATAAAGAATATTTGATATTATTACACCATGTGTAATAAAATTATGGACAAATCGGTAATTATTATCTGCAATGATAATAATAATAATATACCAAGTATTATTTGAAATTAATAAACGGTGTTGTAGTAATTGCTTATGCTATTCTTTTTTCTTTTTTACTCAAAAAAAAAACAATTTGAGATAGCAAAAAAAATAATAATAGTAATAAAATAAACGTTGAGATATTATTATTTTAATTGATTTAATTGATTGAGGAAAACACTAATAATGTAATATAAGAAAATAATTCTTTTTTGTAAGAATGTTAGAACCCTTTAATAAATCCCGAGTTAATAACTTCTATCTTTCTATTAATTTAAGTCTATTATTATTGTTATTGTTAGTACTAATACTAATAATGTAATAAAATTCGATCTATTGAGAGTAAATCCTTGGATATATATTCTATACTATATATCTAATTTGATTTCTTTATTTTCTTTTCTTTATTTATTTCTTTTTCTTTTTCTTTATTAGAAATTATACATTTTACGTTTTATGACATAAAATAAATAATGAAATAAATGAATTGAAGAAGTTTCTATTTCAATTTATAGATCTTGTCTTATTACAATGTTTTCCAATATTATTAGTTCAATGCGTTTAATTATTCGTCTTGGTTGGTTGAAGCGTTTTTATATTTCTCCCAATTTTTTTTTGGTTTTTTGTTTTTTGGCTTTCACATGCGAATTTTAACAGGTTTTTTTTGGAATTTTTTTTTGTAAAAAAATTATATATCGTGATATATACAGATACTAACATTTTCTTGCAGGGTCACATCTTTATGACATGAGATGCATGCGTCTGTGTGAATAGTAGAAATTTAATAAGCCTCAAAATGCAGCTTATTTTTTAAGAGAAGATGCCAATGATCCAGATTTCTATAACCATTGATTGCATATTAGCTTTAGTTCATAGTAATATATGAAGATGTTCTACTAATTTCACAGCCATTATTTATATATATATAGATATATATATATATATAGATTTACTATATTATTTTTTTAAAAACTGCAGCCTGTTCAGGGGCAGTGCTATAGATAAAAATATTTTTAACTCAATTTTCAAAACCGATAATTAACAAGAAAACACAAGAGGGAAAAAAACAGAAAAGCAGGGACCTAAATTAATTTCCGAGCGGTCCATCTCTTCAATATCAAATAAAAATAATAAAAAAAAAAGAAAAAAGAAAATGATGTATACAATTTCAATAGTTCAAAACCATCATATCGAATTAAATAATCTCGATATAGAAAAGATAATTATGATATAACATATAGTTAATTAATTAATTAATTAGTTAGTTAATTAAGAAGCAATGACTAAACATAATAATATTCTTTTCCAAGAAACAAATTTTGTGAAGATTGGTCAATTTTACCGTTATAATATCTCATTTCGAATTAAAAGAAGTGAATTGTTGAACAAACCTCCACCAAAACATATATATTTGAAAGTGAAAAATACTGAAGTCCCAGTTAAAAAAGTATTATATTTATTTGGTCCTTTTATAATATATTGTCAAGTCACACCTAATAACTATAGTGAAGTTTTAGAATTGAACCCAGATTCTCAAGATGATGCCCTCGTTCAATTGAACTCTAATTTACATCCAGGGAATACTTTCCAAGCAATATTAAAATTAAATGCAAATTCACTAGTTCAAAATAATAATAATAATAATGAAGGTAATGATGATGAGTATTTGGAGTATCGCTGGAAATTAGATATTTTATCGCAGACTCTTTTATTTGATTTCATTAAAGTTAACTTCAAAGTTTCAATTTATGCTGGTGAACCTAATTCTAGTTCTTTCATTTCTGGTATAACTTCTCCTAGTCATTCTTGGACTTTCGGCTCTTTCACGTCTAACTCAAATTCTTTGAATCCTTCACCACTGATCTCTCACAAATCTTCAATGAATAATAATGATGACTCTTTAGCGCCAAAGAAAACTCATGAAGAGAAGCATAATTTTCAACCTTCAAAAGTCAATACTGAATCATCTAATAAAGTCACTGAATTGAATGCATTTTGTCCAATAAATGCTGTATATAAACATCAAAGCGAGCGAGACAAAGAAGAAGAAGAAGAAGAAGAAGATTATGATAAAGATCATCCTTTAGAATCACAAGTATCAATTAATAATAATGTTAATACTATTCTTAAAGTTAACCGATTAAGTCATAATGATATTTGGAACAAACCACCGGCAAGCCCTGGTAAACCAGTTCATTTAATTATCTTAACACATGGTATTTATTCAAATATTCGTTGTGATTTACTTTATTTAAAAGAAAAATTGGAGACTGCTAATAATGATCAAGAGAATATCATTGTTAGAGGCTATGATAAAAATGTGGCTCATACTGATAAAGGAATCAAATGGTTGGGGATAAATCTTGCAAATTACATTGATTGGTTACTAAATAATGGTGAGTATAATATTGATAGAATTTCATTTGTGGGCCATTCTTTAGGTGGTGTGGTTCAGTGTTTTGCAATATATTATTTATTAAATTACCATGGTTATAAAACAGGAAATATTCAATATTTAAATAATGAAAATTATAATTTAGTGAAAAATGGAAACAAAAGAGTTTTATTGGAAGATCTTACCCCAGTTAATTTTGTCACTTTAGCATCACCATTATTAGGAACTCAATCAGAATTTTCCAATATTATTAATTTAGGATTAGAAGTAGGATCATTAGGGAAGTCCGGTAAAGATTTATCTTTAAGAAATCGATATTTCTCAAAATTTTCCACTGCTACAATGAAAAATGAGAAAAATGCTAATGAACGTAAAGTTTTATCTAAACCATTATTAGAAATAGTGCCAATGAACTTAAGATTTCATTTTTTCTTGAAGAAATTCATTAGTAGAACGGTTTTTGCTAATGTTGTTAATGATGGCATAGTGCCTTTGAAAACTAGTGCGTTGCTATATTTGGATTATCAAAGTTTAAACATGGTCAATAAACTTCGTACCAAGTTAGCTGCTGCCAACAACGGTAGTAATAGTAATACTAGTACTTCAGTTGGTAAATCAAGCAGTTTCTTCTCTGTAAATAGTAATCTCAGTGCTGGTTCATTTTTACTTATTAATGGTCCACAAAGGCAACAAAAAAGAATTAAAAAATTTAAAAGAATTCAAACTACTACTAATGCTGAAAACTATACACTTTACAATAATAATAAATTTACCACCGTCGATACTAGAGAAATCCCAGATGATCAAAATGGTGATAATAATACGAATGGTATTACTAGTGAAGATTATGAAATGCCTAGATCTAGTTCTTCTATAATATCATTGATTAATGTACTTATATCACCACATCCTAAGAAGGAATTCTTTACAAACTTTCAATCAATCAATTATGATCAAGACATTAAAACGAAATTACGGAAATTATCAATTGCTGAAGATGCTAATGACTCTGATAATGATTCTGATAATGATGATTTAAAAGTAATGGTTTCAGATAATACTACTAATAAAAATGAATTTATGGATAATGGTGTGATTATTCATGATAAAATATACACTTATGATGAATTACCACCACCATATTTGAATAAAATTAGCCATTACAATAGTGCCAAGAAACGGAAACTTATGAATAGATTACATGTTAAAGATGATAAAGATGTACCATTTTTATACAAATCAAAAAAATCGAATTTTTTATCAAAGCGACATTTCAAATCTAAACAATTAAGTGAAAAAATTGCTAGATTATATTCATTTGATAAATCATGGCGTAAAATATTGGTAAATTTGAAACCAGATGCTCATAACAATATAATTGTTCGAAGACAGTTTGTTAACTCTTATGGTTGGAATGTAGTTAATTATTTAGCTATGAATTTTGATTTTGCTGGTAATGCAGTAACTATTGCCAGTAGAGAGTTTGCTATTGATAAACAACTGACAATCGCAGCATCATTGCATAGCAATATAGATGATGACAATGATGATGACATTTCTACGCTTGGTTCATCATCATCTGATGATGAAAATGATAATGGGGAAACTACTACAGTTTCACATTAGTTGAAACAAAACAAAAATTCATTCTATTATATCATTTGTATGTATGTATATATTAATACTTATTTAATTTGGCGGAGAATCATCATCTAATTGAATAACACCTGAATCTTTAATATTTGAGGGATCCTCTTTAGAATCTTCTTTAGAATCTTTAGAATCTTCTTTAGAATCTTCTTTAGAATCTTCTTTAGGATCTTCTTTAGGATCTTCTTTAAAAGTTTCTTGAGGAGTTTCTTTAGGATCTTCTTCAATTGTTTCAATAGAATATTCCTTATTATTTTCTTTAGAATCTTCTCCTTGATTTTCGTTTATTTTTTCAGCAGTTTCTTCTTTAGAATTCTTTTTATTCTCAGATGGTTCATCTTCATCGATTTCATAAACTTCCTTTTTTTCCTCGGAGATTAAACCATGACGTCTTTGAATACGGTCACTTCTAGCATTAAGATTCTTTGCAGCTAATTCTTCTTGTTGTTGTTTAATTTTCAATCTTTTAGAAGCTCTTAAAGCAGCTCCTTCTCTGATTAATCTTTCTTGTTCCTCAACTTCTAATTGATGTAAATATCTTTTATGATCCTCCTTAGCTTGTAATCTGGAAGATCTCTTTCTATGAATTAACAAATTTTGCATGTTTCTTTCTTTAATTCTATGTTGATAATTTTTCTTCCATTTCATTTCTTCAGTTGCAATGTTATTAGCCATACCCACTAATTTAGTCTTTAATTCTTTCAAATTCTTATTAGTACTGCCATCGATGAATTCAAACAATTCATATATAGTGTTCAGAAGACAAGTCCATTCGAATGCAGGGTCTTCATTAATATCCTTTTTATAAATTAACTTTTGTAAATATAAGCGATTATCTTCTAGTAAATAATATAGCTGTTTGCCATGTTCAGATTTATTATCATAAAGACTCAGGTATAAAGGAGCTAATCTAAGAGATTTTGGATCTTCGAATTTTTCAAGAAATCTTTTGAAAGCATCTAAATATTCAATCTTATTAAAAAAAATTTCATATAATATTTCTATTCTTTCGATTATTGGTAGAGTATCGAAAAGTTGTTCATTTTCATCTTCTTCCTCTTCTTCATATTCACCATTTAAAATCTCATGAATTTTTTCTTTACCCAATAGCATAATAATCAATTGATCAAAAATATGGCTAAAATTCTCATCTAAGTTATCACCAAATAATTTTTTCAATGAGAATCTTGACGCGTATAATGATATTATTGAATGTTTTAACTTGTTAGTGAAATTCTTTGGAATTGCAATGCCGATTAATTCTTCCTCCCATATGTGTATATTGAAAGGTTCACTAGTCAATTTAAGAACACCTCTAAACTGTGAAAGCCAATGGAACACTAAAGAATATTTCCAATTTGATCTTAATGGGATTAATACACTTGAATGTGGATCTTTATCTGTAGGTAAGTATTTTGGTAGTTTTAATAATTGCTCTTTAATATCAGCATCTATATGTTTTAGTTTATTTGCAGGATGGTCAGCATCAGCATCAATAGTTTTTCCTGCCATTTTTTTATTGTATCTATTCTGTCTGTTGTCAGTTTATCTCTGTTTCTTACTGTTGTTTGATTATATATGATCGGAATATTCGAAAAATTTCAGAGATGAAAAAAATAAAAAAAAGTTTCGCGATGAAAAAAAAAAGGTGTTTGGATGGTTATTAGTAGAAACTTAGCCTGCCTGAACCAACACATAGATGCTTTTATTATATTAAAAAATCCATTAAATAATAATTACTGATTATCTATATTTTTTATGAACGTATCTGTGAATGGGCTATCGTGTATATAGAATATGGGCCCGGTCTTCACAATGATTTTGTAATTCAATAAAAGTGAAAAAAATATATTAATAGTAATAAGAATAAAAAGTGAAAAAATGAAGATTAGCTAGTTGGCAAGGGCGTAAGTGTCAAGAAAAAATGGTATAGTAAGGAAGAGTCATGATAATTATGGCTTGTTCCTAGGTTATAGACTAAACTTAATATTTCCTAATAGATACTAAGCCCATTCATGAGTGAGAGATCGTTTCGAGGAAGCATATTTATTGATTTATTGTCACCGAAATGATTAGTAATTATTGATTTTTCTTTACAAGAATCTTTTAAATTTCAACTTTAATGATAATACAATATCATAGCAAGATAAAAGGTTTGGAGAGTATAACAATGAATTATCCTAGAGTTATTGTTTTTAAAATTTTTTTATTGAGTATAATATTGACATCAATAATAATAACAATAACTTTTTTTCGCTCATTTTTTTATTGATTTATTTATTCCATTCTATTTTATTATATATTCTATTATTCATTTTAAATACTGCAATATAAATGCTAGATTTTATGGATATGAATATTCTTTTGGCTATAGTTGCGAGGATTACTTGGTATATCGTTTAAAATATAAAAACAAAAAGTAAAGAGAAACACATATATAATTT